>JAADVD010000337.1:0-31725 GCA_023334535.1 Pythium vanterpoolii
ACGGCGGGCGGTCTCACGGTCACGGCAGGAGGGATCTCAGTCACGGCTGGAGACGTGCAGGTCGCCGACAAGGTCATTGTGCTTGGAAGTGCTGATATTACTGGAGGAGCATCAGTTGCTGGTGGCATAAGGTTGAGTTCAGGCATTCTCCAAGTATTGGCGAACACGCCTTCTTCAGGGACCTCCACTGGCGCACTTGTTGTTGGAGGTGGCGTCGGGATTGATGGCGACATCAACCTTTCTGGTAGCGTGTTCGGACCAGCCACACCGGCGGCAACATCGGACGCGCGCCTCAAGCACACAGTTAAAGAACTCGTCAACGCTACCTTGCTTCTCAACAAGTTGCGACCGGTACGTTGTTCACCCCACGATAATTCTCCCCTGAGCTTGATCGTGTTGCAACGGCTTTGTTCTGACATTGCTTTGACATGAGTAGGTCACGTACGCGTGGCGGCGCGACGACTTTCCGTCACGCCGATTTCCCGAAGGCAGGTTCGCCGGCTTCATTGCCAACGAGGTGGAGAACGTGCTACCCGAGCTTGTCGTGGTTGACGGCAGTGGCTGGCGGTACCTCGAGTACGCGAAACTTACACCGTACCTTGTCAAAGCAATTCAAGAATTGCAGGACGACTTCCACAAGTCGATGCAGGACCTGCAAACTGAATTGCGCGAGTCGCAGCGACAACTTCACACGCAGATCCAGGCTTCTTTAGCGGCACAGAGAATCGAGTTCGCGACTTCGATGGCAGCACAGCAAGCGAACTGGGAGAGTTCGCAGCGGGCGGAAACGGCGGCGGCGCGCGCCGAGTTTGAGTCGTTTTGCACGGCGGTGCACGAGCTGTTGGCCACACGTGGTGATACTAATTCGGCATCAACATCTCTTTGAAGATAACTACACATATACGTACCTTTATTATATACGATTGCATAAGAAGACAGTTCCGCATACATTTCATTCTCGCCCGCTTCCCCAGGCGCTTCCATCTCTGCCGAGTTTCCGTTATGGCATGTGATCAAAAGGGAAACCCCCTTTAAAACGATCATTTCCCGCCTCAACCATTCAACAAGCCGGCGAGCCAAGCCAAGCCAAGCTGAGTGACCCATGTCCAACCCTCAACCAGAGTGACCAAGACACCTTGAAGAACGAGCTCCCATTCCGCATCGCGCATTCTTCCACATTCCCCCCCTGAATCTATCTCCTTCCTTCATGTGGAGCCCCGCAACTCGCAACGCGACACTGGCACTCGCGTGCGCGACGCTCGCGACGCTTGCGGCAGTCGAGGTCACGAACCGCTTCGTGCAATGGCGCGTGGCGCAGCACTGGCGGCAGGTCGCGGCCGAGCGACGCAAGCAGAAGGCCAACGTCCCGCGCGCGACGCTGCGCGAGTTCCAGACAGATCCACAGACGCACCATTGGGTCGCGCTCTGTGGCACAGTTTTTAGTGTGGTCGGCGACTCGTTTTTTGACGCACGAGCTGGCGGTATTTACGCGACGTGGCTCCGTCACGACGTTGCAGCGCTGCTTGTGTATGGCGGCGTAATCGACGGCCGACCGGAGAACGAGACTGAAGCCACATTGCTGGACAAAGAGATCGAGCTAAACGACGTAGATAACGCGAATGGAGACGTTGCCAAGCGCCGGCGCCTGATCGTCGATGAATGGTACGCTCGCTTCCATGCGCGGTACCAAGTCGTTGGCCAGCTCTCGGATTTGTATGTTAGTGACGCGTGGGAAACGCTGCGCGACGAGCTTACGCCGCCGCCCCCAACGGAGAGTAACGATGGTGAACCGCGCCGCCGTGGCAAATGCCCGTTAGGCTTTGGCGCGTCAACCGTCGAGCACGAAGAAGTGCAGATCCGAGATGAAGACGCCAGCTCTGTCCGCGCAATCTGCTTTCAAGGCCGACGCTATGACGTGCGGGGATCTGCATTGTTTGACAGCGCGTTCGCGCACTTTGTGGGCCACGACATTACGTTTGCATTGGCGACGCAGTCGACAGATCCACGCGATCTGGATGTCGTGGCGACGAGGGAGTATTCGTACAACGAGCAGCTCCGGCTCGAGCACTATCGCCGCGTGTTTGCCAAAGAATTGCGTGTGATCTCCAGTTCCAACGAGACGCAAAACGAGACGGTGCAGGCCAACACCGCAGTCGTAGATCTTCATCAGCTCATCGACCAGGACGCTGACGTCGACGAGATTCGACGCGCGCTGGACGACGCTGTCGCCTCGGCCGCAGCGGAGGAAGCACTGCGCGCAGTGTGTCTGCGGACGACCATGACACCACTTCACAAAGCCGTCGAGAAGAACCGCTTCGAGCTCGTCCAGCTACTGATCAATGCCGGCGCCGATGTGCATGCACCGGCGGCGCTGTACGATGACGAAACGGCGCTGCAAATGGCCCAGCGCTTTCACCACACTGAGATTGTCCGCCTGTTAGCTGCCCATATTGATATCTAGTAACCCTCATCGATACGCAGTTATTGCCTTTCACCTTGTTCTCGCAGCACAGCATCGATTCGAGCAATGTACTCGGGGCCAATGCCGCAGCACCCGCCAATGAGACTCGCGCCACACGTGATCCACGCCTGCACAAACTGGACATACCTCTCAACCTCTAGATCCTCGCGCATTGCCTGCGGCTCGGTTGCCTCAGCCAATGCCCAATCGTCGGGGATTGCAGTCAGCCGATTTGCGTATGCACCGAGCCGTACGCTATGGTCTTCTAGCGCGCTAGCAGCTCCATCGTCGTCTCGCAATTCCTGGAGCGCCGTGGAAATCGCTTCCGGCGATGAGCAGTTGAATAATATGCCGTACAATTCCACGGTCGGTGTGTGGAACGTTCGAAAGTAGAGCAGTTCTTGGACCGCATCGGTCACGCACTGACCACTACGCAGGCGCCCTGACGTCGCCAGTGTGAACGACACCATCACAGGCTTCCGATAGTCTTGCACGCCCGTAAGCGCCATCTTGGCTTCGTCCAGTGTCGACAATGTCTCGGCGAGAAACGCGTCGACGTATGGATGGAGGGCACTGCCGATCAACGAGTACAAGTGCACACCGTTGTCAAAAGCTGGGATGCGGTCGGCACGGTAGCTCTCGAGCAGTGGCGGCAACGAGCCGCAAATTTTGGCGTTCGGTTTCTTGGCGTCGTGACGTGCGCGCTGAGCCAACTGCCCCGCAAGCTCGCAGTACTGGAGGATCTCGTGTTCAGCAAATCCTACGCCTGGCGCCACGCCGTAGTTGTTGCAGGTGATATAATCCGAGCCGGCGTCTAAGAAGGCGGCATGCACGTGGGTGAGTAGATCGTGGTACTCGCTGTGGACAAGCGCGGCGGCAGACCAGACCTTGCGGTCGTCGGGCATGCCGCGACGGAATAGTTCTTCGCCCGTGCCGCCATCCAGTAGCTCCACCTTTTTTTTGGCGGCGTGAGAGTGTGTCGTCATTGTGGTGAGCCGTCGTGCAGAGGAGCGATGGAGGCAGCGTCTCCAATGGTGCATATTTGACCTCTTGCTTCTGCCTATAATAATTCAACTGTTTTTTTAAAAATCCGATAAATTCTCTCTTATCGTATATAACTGCAATCCGTCACATTTTATGGATGTTAGAAACCTGTTAAGAACAGAAAATGTCCCACTTCAAGGTGTCTCCCCGCCAGCCACAGACTCAGCGACGTACGCAATGTACTTTGGCGGAATACCGCAGCAGCCACCGACAATCGTTGCACCATACTCAATCCAGCGCAGCATGAAGCGGCTGTATATCGCCATGTCCAATGCCGACTCTCTCGCACCAGCCACAACCTTTTCCTCGAGCATGCCGGCGGTCGAGGTCGACGAGATGCGATCGCCGTACCCGCCAACTATAATGCCGTGGCCGACCAGCATCTCCTGCGCAATCTCCGAGTCGCGAATGTGCTTGAGTGCCTTGGCAATGTCTTCTGGCTGCGAGCAGTTGAAGAGGATTCCCGTCAACACCTTATCGACGCTATTGTCGGCCGCCAGGCGGTCGCTGAAATCCAAGAGCTTCTCGATGGCTTCGAGCACGGGCTCGCCACTGCGAAGCTCGACGCCAGTGTGGTTGAGAGCAAACGACACCATCACAGGTTTCTTGAGATGGTACACCGCCTCGTACGCCATCTTTGCTTCCTTCAACGACGACATGGATTCAACCAAGTACGAGTCGACAAACGGCCAGAGGGCTTCGCCAATGAGCAAGTACATTTCGTGGCCTTCGATGCGCTCGATTGTACGGTCCGAGCGGTAGCTGGGCATGAGCGGCGGCATCGACCCGCATATCTGGACTGTACCTTCTTTGCGCGCGAGCTTGCGCGCCTCGACAGCGAGCCGTCCTGCGTGGCGCGTATACTCACGGATCTCCTCGGCCGTAAAGCCGAGCCCTGGGACGACTTGGTGGTTATTGGTTACAAGCTGGGTTGCCCCAGCATCGAGAAACGCCTCGTAGACACGAGTAACCAGATCGTGGTTCTTGGTTACGGCCAGGGCACTGGCGCCGAGCATGTTGCGGTCGTTCACGAGGCCTTGCTTGAAGAGCTCATCGTTGATGGCGCCACTCCCAACGACGATCTCGACGGGACGCTTCGCCATGGTTAGACTGCGTGGTAAAAGAGAAGAGAAGGAAGAGGTGAGAGCCTGGATAAGCAAGTTCGAGAGTGTGAGTGGGAGAGAATTGCATAAGATCTTTACACAGAAGATAGAACCGTTGCCACAAGGCTCTCTCTGGCTTGGGACGGGGTCAGAGAACAACTTTTCACGCCCCGCCAGCTATGAACCAGGTTGAAGTGCAAGATGTGGACCACACCAACAAGCCAATACCGTTCTCTATAGAGTGTCGACACAGTACGGAATACAGCCCTCTATTGAGGACTCCAATAGAGAGGGCTGCATTCCGTAGTGCCCATTTCCGCCATCAAATTAGGGCAACATCGTCGCGATGGATTGGCAACTAGTGCAGTTACTGCTGGCGATTCTCGTGGCGATCGCGCTGCCTATCGTCGTGCAAAGATGGGTGGTGCGCACACAAAAGACGAAAGACGTGCGTATCACGGCGACGCTAAAAGAGTATCAGCAGCAGGGACTGAGCGAGCTCGACGCCAAGTTCCAAGTCGCTGTGGACTTTGTCGCGGCCCAAGTGAACGCCAAACTCTCACATGAACAGGTGTGACGATACGTCTTGACTGACAATCGTCTATATAGTCTCACTCTGTCTGTCTATGCAGCGGTTGACGCTCTATGCGTTTTACAAGCAAGCCGTCATGGGTACATGCGACGCCGACGCCAAGCCGTCGGCCGTCGACATGACGGCGCGCACCAAGTGGGAGAGCTGGATGGCGCTGGGCAATATGCCGAGAGAGACTGCGAAACAACAATACTGTGGGTTGGTCAAAGAACTCTTCTCCCACTTTGACGAGACGGGCGAGGCCCACCAGCGCGGTCCGCATCCGCTGGCCGACAAAATCCAGGACGAAGCCATGGGGATGGCCGGCGTCGTGAGCATTCCCACAGTCGATCTGTCGGCGCCTGAGTGGCAGGTCAAAGAGGACTTGTTCCATTTTTCCAGTATCGGCGAGCTCACCAAGGTCGAGGACGCGTTGGCCCGGGGAGGCGACGTCAACGCCAAAGACGATGAAGGCCGGACCATGCTGCACTGGGCCGTGGACCGATCCCAAAGCGATGTCGCCGCGGTGCTGCTCCAGCACAAAGCGTCTCCGAATGTGCAGGTGCGTCTGAAGATGGACTATAGTACTATTGCTGGGAGAGCTAATATTAATATTGGTGTTAGGATGGTGAGGGCATGACACCATTGCATTACGCTGTGAGTTGCGAAGACGACGAGATGGTGCAGCTGCTGATCACGCACGGCGCGTTGACCGACATTGAAGACAACGACGGCGAAACGCCACGTGCGGCCGCAACATCTGCTGCGATCGAAGCCATCCTCGGACAGGGCAAGACACAGACAGCGTAATGCAATACACAGGTTTTGAGAGGCGAAGCGGAACAACCAACCACGCAACGACAATTCATAAGGTTTATTTCGACAGCGGATACAAACACAGCGCGGGCCTACAGTGACTGGCGTCGTCACCGTGATGGGTATGTTGTCCAAACACATCCATGTCTTGTTTGTCTCTCTTTTATAAAGTCGTGGACGCTCGACATTTGCTTCGCATGCATCCTAGATGAACTGCTCGAGCGGCGAGTCAGCATCGTCGTCATCGTCGTCGTCCAAAAACTCGGCGTACTTGATCAGATCCACGAGCGGCGTGATCGGCTCGTGTCGCGGCGAAATCATCGTGAGGTCGCCCATCGCTCGTGCAAACGACGCCTCGCGCGCGAGCTTACAGGTCTGGAGGGCGTGGCGGCTCTTGACAATTTCGGCGTCGGGCGCCACGGGCGTCACGTCCACGGCACACACACTCTCGGGGCTGTGCTCGTCGCCGGGAAACGTAAACTCGACGGTCTGACCGACCATAATCTGGTGACGCAGCACCGCCAGCACCGACGAGATCTCAAAGGCGATCACAAGCGGCAGCTGGAACGGCGATGCCTTGGGACTGGCGCGACTCACGCGGCGGTTCATAGATTTAGATTTAGTGGGCACGGTCTTGTCGCCAAGGCTGTGCGGCATAATGAGGCCGCGCGCGCCTTGGATTTCAATGACCGTGCCGCAGTGGTGGACAACCGTGAGTTCGTTGTCGCCGAGCTCAATGATCGTGCTGCTGTTGCTGCGCACTGGCGCCTCCGTCATGAGGGAGGGCGGGGCCAAAAGGGAAGGCGAGGCAACATTAAGCGGAATGTCCACCGACGACGATGCCTTGATCTCAACCGGCGCCATGGTCACCGCAATCTCCTTGTCGGTCGTGGGAATCGTAATCATCTTGCACTGCTCGACGTCTTCGTCCAGGTACTCGACGGCCGCGGTCGACTGCTGCTTGGCCACTTCCTGGACAGCGCTGGCCACGCTCATCACAATCATGAGCACGCCAGCGGCCGTCATCCAGAGCTGGAAGCGGTCGACGATCTTGAGCGCAAGCCAGACCAAACCGACGATAACGCCAGCGAGCGCGAGCGGCCGCGCAGACGCGACAAACGCCGTAACAACGCCGCGCACGGACTTCTGAAGCACGAGCCAGCTCGTGGGTTTGGCGGCCGCGACGTGGGTCGGCATTAGACTGTGCTCGTGGCGACGCGCTTCGACGGAAGCTGCTTCGGCCGCGCGGCTCGCGGCGCGTGCCTTTGCTGCACTACCCATATTTTTAAGTGGTGTGGTGAGGGGTTCTCGTTCTCTACTCTTCCTAACACTGCGTCGCGTAGATGGTGGATGGGAGGCGTGGAAATGCACGGGCGATCGCGGCCAAGCACTTGATGGATGCTTTGCGTTGGTGGCGACGGGTGTCCGCAGCGATTTCGACTATGGGCTGTACGAAGCCGCCAGCAAATCCAGTCGCCTGGTGGATTTCTAGTCCGGAAACGTGTGCAGCTCGTCCAGTGGCCGTCGACAAGGTTCATACCAGCCGGCACTTCCCCCTTCCCTGATTGGTGCTCCCCCTTTCCCGCTTCAAAACGTAACCATTGGGTATGGTTGAACCAGAACGCGGAGGGTTCAAACACTGACTTGGTTAAAGTAGGCGGGGCAATGTCCACAGCGTAACCTGAAACGACTCCATGCCCTTTCTCATGGCCATTTTCCAGGTGGCGCGGTTACCCTATCCCTTCTATTCGAGTTATCAGTCGAAGTAATATTTCTTGGGCTTGGAACCTCCAAGAAACGTTCCCAAGATGAATATCCAGTTCCCGCAAGCATTCGATCCGGACACCTCACTGAGGCGTCCGAATCAATACTAGTACAGAGTATTGATTCATACAGAGTTGTCTCTTTCTGGATCGTAGAACAGGGCCAACACATTTCAGCAATGTGTGGCTCGCCTCACGCCGCTCAAGAGGTCTGTGCCGTAAGCACATGGTCCGTCCAAGTGCTTACGGCACAGGCGACCATGATAGTCACCGCAACCAAGTTGGGCAATTGATGGATGAAATCAGCAACAGCCGATGCAGCCGGTTCAGCACGGCCGGCATGTGCGTTCGTGCTCGCTCTTGTGACTGGGAACTATGGAACGATTTCTCTGCCCGCTCAGTCTACGGAGTACAGTCGAGTCGATTACGCAGAATGCCAAGCTGATATGTCTGACCAGGGGAGGAAGCCTCGTCACCGCAACGGTAATAACAACCATGCGCTATTTGAGAGTGCTTCTTGGCGAGCAAGTTGCGGTTGACATAGCGCTCGATGGTGTGCGACATTCTCTCGTGAGTCAACACGATACAGAACTTGGTGATCACGCGACGCGATGCCAATCGAATCACGATGACAGTCCGTGTACTACAGTATAGTATTCAGTGCATGTCCGATCCTAGTAAAACTCCGCTGGGCTGGGCTGATGCCCTCCTTAGCATCCAAAGCTACTGAATGATCTTCGCCACTTCTAGCGACGAGCGATTTTCACTGCAGGATGGTTCTCCGCCGAAGTGGCGCGGATGGGCGGAGGGCCGACCTTGAAGTGTGGTGCCTCTCGTCCCTCAAGTTGACGGGGTTGATGACGCAGATGTGACCATCATCCTCACTGCACGCCACGTCACTCTGATTCAGCAGCTGAAACCCTCACCAGAAAACACAGACATCTGGAAGCTAGGCCAGGCTAACTGAGTGAGATCTTCTACGAGATCTAATTGTGAAAAGCTCTTATCGAGCAAAAGCGAATATGTGTGATCCACTTCAAGCACAAGGTCCAAGCCAAGCGACGCGCCCCTTTACCAGCACGCCACACCACACTCTTCCACCGTCCAGCACACCCACCCAGCGCTTCAAAGGGAGACCAACGCGATCTAGTTGCTCCCTCGGCAACCATGACGACCATGTTTATCTTCCTGAGCAAGAAGATCGCGATCCCCAACAACGTCAAGCTCCGGTGTGCGTCGTGGAATCCCGAGCAAGGATGGATCGCCTGCGGTGGCCAGAACGGTCTCCTTAAAGTCCTCCGCCTCGAGTCCGCAACACAGCCCGACGGCAAAGGCCCGCGCGGCATTGCGGCCGCCAGTAACCTCACCATGAACCAATCGCTCGAAGGGCACAACGGCGCTGTGATCTGTGCGACCTGGAACGGCTCCTACAAAAAGCTCACGACCAGCGACGAGAATGGCTTGATCATTGTCTGGGTGCTCCATCGCGGCATGTGGTACGAAGAAATGATTAATAATCGCAACAAGAGCGTCGTGCGCGACATGAAATGGACCACCGACGGCCAGAAAATCTGCATTGCGTACGAAGACGGTGCAGTGATTGTCGGCAGCGTCGACGGCAATCGGCTCTGGGGCAAAGAAATGAAAACCCAATTGAGCTTGGTTGAGTGGGCACCAGACGGCAAGACGCTCCTCTTTGTGACCAAAGACGGCGACGTCGCGGTGCACGATGCTGTTGGCAACAAGGTCGGGAACCTCACGCTGTACGCGGTCGAGAGTGCGACCGATCGAGACTATAAAATCATTGGTCTCCACTGGTACGACGGCTGTGAAGGGCACATTAGCCAAGAAGCCCCGACGCTGGCCGTGGCGTTCCGTGATGGTCGTGTGCAGATCACGCGCGGCCGCTTTGATGACGCACCCGTGCTGATTGACACGGGCATGGAACTGACTCAAGCCAAGTGGAATAATGACGGCAGTGTCCTCGCGCTCGCTGGCTCGCAAGCTGCCTCTTCAGGAGACGCAAAAGAAGTGAATTTGGTGCAGTTTTACGATCCGTTTGGTCGCCACCTCCGATCGCTACGTGTGCCCGGGAGCCGCATCGAGTCGCTCGCGTGGGAGAGCTCGGGGCTCCGCATTTGCCTCGCCGTGGACTCGCACATTTACTTCGCGAACATTCGGCCGGCCTACAAATGGGGCTTTTACGCCCACACGCTCGTGTACACGTACAATCGTGCCGACCAGGTCGAGAACTGCGTCGTCTTTTGGGACACGAAATCGGACGAACGCTATATCAAATTCCTCAAGGGATTATTGGCGATCAAAGCGGCGGGCGACAACTGCGTGCTCGTGACCAAAATTTACAATGAGGATTTGGGACCGACCGAAGCTAGTCCAGGCGACGCGACGCAACGCGGGAGCGAGTTCAAAGAGATCCAGTACTCGCTGATTCTGTGTGATACCATTGGCTCGCCGATTGAGACCAAGATTATTGATTTTGAACCCGTATTTGTGAGCATGACCCAGCGCCACGTGATCGCGGCGTCGTACGATGCGATCTACACGTGGCAGTACCGCAACTCGAGCGCCAAGCTCACGGGGCTCTCCTCGTCCTCCACCTCCTCCTCTACAAGCGCCGCCTCGATGGACGTGGCGACCATCTCGCAGCTCCTCAATCGCGGCGGCGGCCGCGAAAAGATCTTTTACGTGGACGAAATGCAAGGCAACGACGTGGAGCAGTTCCGCTACGTTTCTCGGGATCTGGAAGATCCGATCTGTGCGATCACGGCCTCGGACAGCTGGCTGGTCGTCGCGCGCGCGAGTGGCTTGCTCCACTGCTTTACGCTGCCGCATATCTCGCTTGAGATGAAGTACCTGGTCAACTGCCGGCCGCAAATGCTCGCCCTTAATTGCACCTCCACCCTCCTCAGTGTGATCGATATCAATGGCGTCCTCACCCTGGCCGAGGTCGGCGTGGCTGGGAGTCTCAACGTCACGCCGGCGAAGATGCTGCCATTTGAAAAGAAGGATGCGTGGGACATGCTCTGGGCCGACGACAATCCCGAGCTGTTTGTGATGATGGAAAAAGCACGAATGTATGTCTTTAGGGGGCTCGAACCCGAAGAGCCCGTGTCGTCGTCGGGGTACTTGTGCTACTACCGTGATCTCCAGATCAAAGCCGCGTTATTGGACGAGATCCTCGCGAATCCCGAGCAGCCGGACAAAGGCATGGTCATTGAATTCCAGACGCGGTCGCTTCGCGATGCCAAGGATTTACTGGACAACGTCGGCTTGGCCGAGGCGTGTGAGTACATCCAAGATCACCCTCATCCACGATTGTGGGCACTGCTGGCCGAGGCCGCGCTGGTTGAGCTGGATTTTGGCATGGCCGAGCGCGGCTTTGTCAAGTGCGGCGACTATGGCGGCATCCAGTACGTCAAGCGCTTGCAATTGCTCCAAGATAAAGTCAAGCAGAAAGCCGAAGTCGCCGCGTACTTTCAGCAATTTGAAGACGCCGAGGAATTGTATCGGAACATTGACCGCAAAGACCTGGCGATTGAACTGCGGCAGCGACTGGGGGATTGGTTCCGCGTCGTGCAGCTCGTGCAGTCGGGCGGTGGCGACGATACACTCCTCATTCATGCGTGGAACATGATTGGCGAGTACTATGCCGACCGCCACAAGTGGGAGAAAGCGATCAAGTACTATACCCAAGCCAGTAATATCTCGGCCTTGGCGCGGTGCTATTATATAGTCGGCGATTTCAATCAGCTCGAGGCGTTGGTCAACGAAATCCCCGAGCATGCACCACTGCTCAAGGAAATGGCGATCAAGTTTACGCGTGCGGGCCTAAGCAGTGCGGCGGTGGAGGCGTACTTGCGGATGGGCGATGTCAAGGCGGCCATCGACGCCTGTGTTCTCCTCAATGAGTGGGAGCGCGCGGTCGCGCTCGCTGAGCAGCACCACTTTCCACAGATCGAGAACGTCCTCACCAAATACGCAGGCCACCTACTGGCGAACGGCAAGACGCTCCAGGCCATTGAGCTCTATCGGCGTGCGAACAAGAGCATGGACGCCGCCAAGCTTCTAGCGAAACTCGCCAAGGACGTCGGCCGCAATCCGGTGCGTGCCAAGAAACTCCAAGTGCTTGCGGCGCTTGAGGTCGAACGCATGCGCAAGAAAATGCTGGACGTTTCAAGTATGTCAGGGACAGGAGCCACGACGAGAGCGACAACGGCCGCGCAGGTCACGGCGCAGACGCTGGATACGTTGGTGCAGCACGACGCTGCGACAGGCGAACACCGCGCACTGGACAACCCGTGGCGTGGTGCCGAGGCCTACCACCTCTATTTACTTGCCCATAGGCAGCTGTACACGGGCAACATCGAGCGCGCGCTGCGCACGAGCCTCAAGCTTGCGCAGTACGATGACATTTTGGAAGACCGCGAGACCTACTCGCTGATCGCGCTCACAGCATTTTACACCAAGCATTTTGAACAGTGCTCCAAGGCCTTTATCAAGCTCGAGACGCTGCCTGGGATGAGTGAGAAAGACGCGGCGGCCATGAGCGAATTGGCGCTCAAGATCTTTACGACCGCACGACCACAGGACCCGACGCTGCGTCCGCAAGAGTGTCCGTCGTGCCGCGCGTACGTGAAAGACTGGGATCCACGCTGCACCAACTGCGGCCGCAATTTCCCAACCTGCATGATGACCGGTGCGAGTGTCCTGGATCATCGCACGGTCACGTGCAAGACTTGCCGCCACGTCAGCATTGACGCCGAGGTCCGCGAGTGCAAGCACTGCCCATTGTGCCATGCATTGTACCAGTAAATCGGTACGTGAGCTCAAAGTAGGCCCATCATGGGTACATAAAATAGAGAGAATGAGATATATTCGATTCCAAAGAAATGATGTGGACTACATAGGGTATCTCGGACCGGACGCGGTGACCTTTAGAGATCATCGACCAAATGACTATTTGATCCCCATATAGAGCGGTAATGATGAAGGCACGATGGACAGCATTGCATTGGCGTAGCGGACAGTGCGTGGAGCTAGCTAACCAAAGGCTGTGGTTTTATCTGTAGAAGCCAGCCGCTGCTGGAGCCGATGCCAAGGCCAAGGCCGACGCCAAGTCCCTCGTGGACAACGCAGCCGCAGCCGACGATGACGACGCCGACGATAACGACGACGCTGAAGAAGATGACGACGATGATGACGATGACGACGACGTGGAAGAAGACACGGGGCTCACCGAGAACCAGAACCGCCTTCTGTATCTCATCTCGCTCTACTCCAAGCCCGCGATCCGATCGTCCGACAAGGAAGAGTGGATCCGCAAGCCGGCGCTTCTTGTATTACTCTACGAAGCGATTGTCTCCAAAGCATTGGATTATGATTATGCTCCAGCGTCCGAGCTGGTCGAAACTACCCGCAAGTACTTCAACGTCTCACAAGAAGGCAAATCCGATATTGATTTCCTACGCGAAGAAGACCTTGTGAACGGCCTCAAGCTGTCGTCGAAGAGCTACCAGCCCGTGACGTGCTTCCAGATCTCGGAAAAAGGATTGGAAATTGTTGCCAAGATTGCCAAAACCGACAAACTCGCGGTCCAGGACATGGCGTACGCACCGGGGACGCTTCACCTGCTGCGCGTCGACTGGGACGGCGACGAGTACTGGCTGGTGGACGACGACTCGGGCTATCGGCGGCTCTCGTCGGTCACCGAGACCGAGGACGTCTCATATGTCTCGAGTGCTTATATCCCTCAGTGCCTCCGCTTTGGCGGCCGCCCAACGCTGAGCAATGCGCACCGCGCGCACGAGTGTGGCGTGAGCGACTCGTCGATCCGCGACCAGCTCGACGAGATCATTACGCTCAACTCGGTATCGCTGATTGTCGCCGAGTACATTCCATTTGGCTCGAACCAAATCGTCCAGCTCAACTGCAATCTAGGCTCCACCGAGCGGGTCCAAGGCGGATTCTTCACGGCGATCGTCGACGACAATGCCGCCGGCACCCAGATCTCGGTGGACCCGGGGCTGACCTCAATTAATATTTTGGATTATACCATGACCAACCACGTGAATTTCGAAGCCGATATTCACTTTCCCGAAGCCCCCGGCGTCGTGCAAGTCGAAACCTTTGGCTGTTCGCTCACTGCCGCCGGATCGTCGTTTTACGGCATGCAGGTCGAAGCCATTATGGACCGCATCAAAGACAATATTTCGCTAGACCATTTATCGCGGCTCCTTGTGGATGTCCACATGGACTCGTCCAAGATCGTCGACAGTGTGCTCTCGTCCTACCAGCGCACGCTGCTGAATCTCATCTTCTGTGGCATGGCCGGGAGCCGCAACAAAATCAATTTGATTATCGCAAACGAGATCACGCCGCACTTGACGGCCGAAGAATACATGGACAAGGGCGAGTACGAGAACGAACTCAAGCAAGTGATTGGCGACACGCGTGCGGCGTTTGACATTAGCGAACACGACACGCTTGTGTTTGGCGCCTACGGATTGTTGATCGCAGGCCCCAATAGCCGGCACCACGAGCCATTGCTTTGCAGCTTTTTGCAGTACGAAGCGATCAACTTGTTTACGCAAAACTTTTTTGCCCGCATGTTTATTATCGTCGACGACATGGCCCACGTGCGGACGCTGATTGAGAATGCCCAGAAAGACCCGAACCGCCTACGCGAGATCCGCGACCGGCTCGCCGTGCTCTCCAAGCAAGTGATTTTGTTAGAAGAGACCTTGGGGTACCTTAAGGAATCGCTCGACGAATCGATTGTCCCGCCCGAGCCGCCCGAGCAAGCTGGGCGGGCACTGTACGATCGACTACAACTCGGCTCGCTGAGTAATCAGCTCAAGCGCCGGGTCAAAGACCTCCACAAGAACATGGCCGGAGCCCGCCACGAGCTGGCGGTCCTCAACGAGCTGGCAGCGATTGTGTCGCACGAGCGAGACTTTCAACAGCACGAGGCGATCCGGCTCCAGACCCGTGCGCTGTGTGAATTGCAAGAGATCAACGAGCGTACGGCCGCCACGCTCTTGCTGATCCAAGTGTTGCTGGCTGGCCTACTGGCGTTTGAGTTACTGGACCGTATCACGGGCGACTGGACCGTGGTCAACACTGACTGGATGGACAAATTCTTGGAGGTCATGATGTACAAGAACCCGGCGCTTTGGTTTTTCTTCAGTCTGTTTGTCTGGGCCGTCGTAGGCTGTGGTGTTGTCGCCCTGCTGTGGTTTTTGAGCTTTCAAGCGCAAGGTGTTGTGGCCATAAAGATGGACAAGAAAGTACCGATCCAGCTCAAGAATCTCGCAGCGTTCTTACGCACCAAGCTTCTCAGCGTAGGTGGCTTTATGATCCCGTCGCCTCAGCGTCTGCTAATCACTTGGTGGTTGTATGTAGAATGAGACTCACCATTTTGAAGGCGGTATCAAGGTCGCCAAGGTCGTATGGACCGAGAAAGACAGGAAAGACTGGGGCGGCAGTGCCCCCACGATCGAGGTACGTCTCAGTATGGCTACTGCATACCTAATGGAGCTAATAATTGATGGCCACCTAGCTCGAGTACGACGAAGAGAATGCGTTCATGCTGCGGATGGGGATCTCGTACAAGAAACGCCAAGCCGCCAAAGCACTGGCGTTTAATGCCGATGAACTCCATACTAAACTACTGCAAGAGCTCGACAAAGCCAAGATCTTTGTGCACCCCGAGAGCGCGGCCACCCTCCAGTCGTCGACCTCGACCGGCGCGGCTTTGCCTGCCACGACGAGTACCTCGAAAGAAGAAATTACGTCGCCACCGACAGCCGCCCATAAATCCAAATAGCATTTTTCTATTGATGCCCTTCTCTATCTACACGAGCTCGAGGATAGTGTCCATATATACGAGGTCACGGGGGTCAGTCGAGATCTCTTCAATGAACGCGCGTAGTTCCTCCCGCGACGAGCCTTCTAATGCCGACGCGATGAGGTTCTTAATGAGACCCTCAGTCTCACCCCTAGCGTCTGGCTGGGTCCGCGCGAGCGTGAGTATGGTCCGCAGCAGGAATGTGATCGAGCCAGCGCCGAGCGACACGTCGTGCTCGGCGATGAGCGAGCAAATCTCGTGGAGCTGGTCGATATTCATTCTCTGGTCGCCATCGTCGAGACCGCAACTCGTGAGAAAAATCACGAGCTCGTCGTCGCCCATCTCGTTATCATCGTTCTCCGTCAGCATGGTCTTGAACAGCTCCAAGGTCTCTTCCGTTGGGGCGATCGAACAAAAGACCGCAAGCGCCGCCCCCGCACTCTCGGCTGGCTGGGTCTTGAGACACTCGAGCAAGAAATCGCGGAGGCGCGGCTGCAGTTCGTGTGCAGTCTCGGTCACCGCTAGGAAGAACGCGTGGACAAACTCGGGCGTGATCACAAGCGGTTCGGCTTGGCGGTCCATGCGTTGGAAGACTTCTTCCAAGTCGATCGACGAGCGACAGAGGCCGATATACTTTTCCAGTGCGGTGACATGGATCAGGTTTCCCCGGCCTTCCCACAGATCTAGGATCTTTCGCCCGAGGTCCGCGGCATCTGTGTACGGCGTGAACCGCACGGCCTCGCGCCGGTCCTTGTTTACCGAGAAAACACTGGCAGCTGCGTCCGCTACCTCTCGCATCGCTTCGGCATCATCGTCTTCCTGGAGAGTTCGCAAATGACTGAAGATGGCCCGTGTCGTATACGCTGTCGCTGTGGCATCGGCGTCGGCCATCTTCGTTAGCCACCGCATCACTTCGTCGTGGTCTTTGAGGCGCGCAGACAGCTCGAGCATGAGCGAGTAGGTCATGGCATTGAACCGCCGCATACCGAGCTTGGTCTCCGCATCCGAAACCACGCGCTCGGCAAGCGGCGCGTCCCACTCGCTCACCGCTCGCTTCAGCACGGCGTTCACGACCTGCCAACTGAGGGCACTGTCACTCTCGACGTTGCGGCGTTCGTGGAGGTACTTGAGTGCTCGAACGTCGCTCCAGATTTTCTCAGTGGGAATCGCGGTCATCACTCCGATCAGTGTCGCCGCCGTGTGGGGTCGTACGCGGCCGTGCTGCTTAATAATTTGCTGGTAGAGCGTATCGAGCCGTTCGGTGTCGTCGCCGGCGATCGCAGCATCGACGGCGGCATCCCACGTCAGTGGAAACTGCGCGAGCTTCTGTTTGTCAATATCCTCGGTCCAGAGATGATCAAACAGCATGAGCGCGTGGTGCCACTGGCCTTTGCGGATGTACGCCCGCATGGCCTCAGCATAGACATAGAGATTCGGCACGAGGCCGTTGATTTTCATACTGGTGAACACTTGGAGCATCGCGTCGTCCTGCTCCAGCTGGCCATGAGCGGTTGCGACACATGCCATAATCCGTGGGTCGTGGTTGATTTGCTGACGCTGATCTGCGGTCGCCATCGTCTGAATCGCCTTGTACCGATCGAGGACGAGCTTCCACTGTTTGGCGCGACTTGGAGCCAATACATACACGTGGCATGCGTCCATACTCAGTGCCAGTCCTTGCTGTCGTAGCTCGTCAAAGTATCTCTGCGAGGCCTCAACGTCCGTGCCGCAACTGCACATGACGGCGGCGTACGAGACCGTGTTCGGCGTGACACCGCGCGCTTTCATCAATGCGAGCAATGCTTCGGCCTTGGCCAATTGCGTTGTCGAACCGTACGCACGCAGAGCGGCATTGTAAAGTGGGAGAGAAATCTCGAGGCCGTGCTTGTACAAGTCATTTAGAAGTTGCTGCGTGTCGTGGGTGAACGCATGGGACGGCGCTGCGACCGGCAATGCCTTGGCATTAGTGAGTTGCGCTAGCAATACACGCGCGTTGTGCCACTTGCCCTGGGACGCGCTCAGCGAGATGAGCTGCTCGTAGGTCTCTGGGGAGATCTCCAATTGACGCTGGGCAAGTTGGTCGCGAAAGTAGAGGGCGTGGTCCAGCACTTTGTGCTCAAGCGCCATGGCCATCATGCTGCCCAACACCTCTTGGAATTCGTCTCGCTCGAGAAACGGAAACGCCTTTACAAATTCGTCCAAAAGCCGCGTCGTCGCCGTGAGCTCGCGACACTTGAGCGAAGTTTCCATGACCAAGACATGGGTGTCAGGCGACGCCTCGAGGTCGTGGTGCCGCATGGCCTCGAGCAGCTGCTTGCCCTGCATCCACTTGTTGGCAGCGTGACACGCGCGCACGGCGTGTTCGTAAATGTCGACCGACGGATGCATGAGCTCGACGGCCGCGTGCATTTGGTCGATCACGTCGTGGGCCGTGGACCAGTCGCCCGTGTGGGCACACGCTTCGGCTGTGAGTTCGAGCGTCATGGGTGACGGCGCAACGCGCGCAGCACGCAAACACTTGTAAACGTCAACGACAAATACGTAATCTTCTAATGCGTCGGCGACCATGCTCATGACAGCGGCTTCTTGGCCCGACATGTCGGCGTAGACGTGGCGGTCCATAATGGTCGAGACAATCGCTTTGGCGGCGACAGCCGACGCGCCCTCGGTCGACGGCTTCATGAGAAATTGCTTGAGCGATGCAAAGTCATCGACGGGTACGGGCGTCTTTTTAGCGCTCTCTTTGGTGGCGTTGTTGCCGCGTGAGGTCGAAAAGCGGCGCGTATCCTTGGCGGACGCCAGCGGTTGGCGGCGTCGTACGGGGGAACGAGAGACGATTTGAGGATGTGAGTGGGACGAATAGCTCGCGGCAGGACGGTGCCACCCTGCGACGTTGGAGCTGGAGCGTGTTAGACGCTGTGGGGCACGCTGGGCGACCGCGAGCAGCTGTGAACAACGCTTCATTTTCGCCTGCGCTAGACCACCGCAATGTCGAAAGCTGTGGCTGGGCCACTAGGGTACGCCGAGCACCGCAGGGGACGGAAAGGTTACGTTGCCAAGACGACTGACTAAGCTAACCTAATGACTAGTTAGCAAAGTTACGGTGGGATACGCTTTCCTTACAGTTGAAGTTGAGCTGGGAAATGCACCCGCTGGACTGATCATCCAACAGTCGCTGACCGACAGATGACGAATATGGACGAGACTTTGCTCAAGTCGTTCTCTCCACTCGACGTGAGTGAGACCTTCGAGGAATACTATCAACGCCAACGCGATACGAACGTTAAACCACGCACAACACCGCTCCACGTTGCTGCGTTGGACGGCGACCTCGCCCGCGTTCAGCAGCTTCTAGACAAACGACGCATCGCTGTCTCTGCGGAAGACGCCGTGAGACTTACTCGCCAACACCCATGGAAGTATGCTTTCTGAAAGTACCATCTGATCCGTATATGATGTGATAGAGTGGGTACACGGCGCTCCACCACGCTGCACTTCTAGGCCGCGAACGCATCGCAGAGGTGTTAATCGAACATGGCGCAAGCGTAACCTCCGCCGCATCGGACGGAAACACGGTGCTCCATAAGGCCGCGCAGGGAGGTTACGTAGCGATTGCTAAGTTGCTTCTTGGCCACGGCGCTAGTGCGAATGCTGTGAATGCGGTACGGTGAGAGTTTATACTCTCCTCGATTTTGTCCATGACCAGGCATCGTGGTCTAACGCTCGTGTCTTGTGGCTTTATTGCTGTCTATTTTAGCATGGCGAATATCCTATCGACATGTGTGCGAAGCGGAAGCACACCGAGATGACAGCGTTCCTACGAGGTTACGTTGGCGCTAATATACCAACGTAACCAATGTTGAAGTGTTAAAACCCCTTCAAATCTGATTCGTTGGTCAGATAATTGACGGTAAGTTGGCATCCGCACCAACACCTGGAGGAAAAAGGGCAATCTGAAAAAAAAGCTGACGCGAACATGGTGAAGGGTGGGAAGAAGACCAACATTGGTTACGTGTACGGCGTCATGGAGGAGCTGCAGCAGCTGCGCGACAGCGTCGCGGCGCTGACGGAGAAGAACCGCGACCTCGCCAAGCAGTTGGTACGTGCTCTCGGCGATATGGAAGTCAAAACGCTGCGGCAAGGTGCTGATGACTGTGCCTGCAGAATGTAACGAAAATGGAGTTGGCGAACGGTAGGAACTGACGCGATATAATGCGCTGGTGGCCATGTGTAGTGACGGAGGATGCGTGTGATAGAGCGGAAGCAGATGCAGGCGGTGCTGGTGGACCACGGTAAGTCGAGGACCTGCGTCTCTTTCATTTGCGTGGTTGAATTACGGAGCCTGTGATTGCACAGTGAGAACGTGGACCAAGATGTCGAAGTGCGCCGCGTCAAGTACGCCATGCGTGGCTCTAATAGGCAGCAGCACCGTGGTCATTTGCTAACGTCAGTGGCGTTTTCTTTGCATAGGTTCATGTCATGCCACTGTTCAGTGTGACCTTTCTCGGGGGGAGAATTCCAACGCCATAGCGACGGACACCAGCGGAAGTGGACAAGAGACGCCGCCACCGAGAGCCGTCAGATCGGTGAGTTGCGCAGTGTACGAAGGAAGCATGTTGACATGTCGTTCTCATTCTGGAATGGCTTCCTCCTGACCAGCCACACGATTCTCGACGGAGCCTTTCTCCAACGATCAAGTTCGTGCGACGAGAACTGCTACTTGTTGAAACGCGCCGACGTGAAACGTCATCGTATGTGCAAGACGACGACGATGTTCATATGCAAACACCTTCACCACCAAAGCGTACAGAGTCCACCGCTTCACCAGATCTAACGCTGGAAGCTGAGGATACTGTCGCACGGTCACTTGCTCCACAGGTACGTGCTCCTTAACCTTGCAGACAACTAGCGTTTTAATCGCTCTCCTCTTCGCTTTCATTGCAGTATGAAGAGCACCGTCGTCTACGCCACCGCACACATCAGATCAGCTACATTGAGCCACCGTTAAACAGGAAGATCCGCCGGGTACGCCTGGTCTGTAAGGCGATGGATGTACTAGGTCACTCACGGTATATACGTTGTATGATCAGGGCGACTTCTATGGTTTTATGAAGCGTCCTCGTAACATGAGCCCACGTCCTCACACGATACAAAAACGGCGCCAGTCGTCCAACCACACGACTGCTATTATCTCCCTGATGAAGCCAGCGCCACGAACCTCGACTAGCCCTGCACGACGCGCGACGCGTCCTCGTCCCCCCGTGTCGTACGTGCTCCCCAAGCTCAACACAAAACTCCGACAGGTACGCGTGACGTCGTCCTCGTCACTGTTCGCATTGTGTCTCACGGATCTCGCATACTGTACAGGGCGATCAATTCACCTTCACCACCTAATTTGGGCGTATCCATCTTCCACTCTGAATGTCGTTCCCTAAGATACATTTTGCCTGCGACATGCGCACACAATTTTCCCGTGAGGCGTCTAGTTTCGTAATTTTTAAAAATTGATCTGAAATCTGGGACGCTCAGTATTTTTATCCGTTCGCCCATCCCCCTCGAGTCTTATTTTCCCGTCTGTGTTGGTGTTGTGCGGTTGTTTTCTGACCGGCCTAGAAAGAAAACGCCAGACCGGTAAGAAATCGAGGTCCCACGCAATAAATTCCTTCAAGAAAAGAAGCAAAGTCGTACAGGAAGGGACGTCGGCTTGGTGTTGCTTGCTCGCATCTCTCATTTTCCCCACAAGCGGTTTTCTCTTTACGTGCGACAATGGGCTGTGTAAGTTCCAAGCAGACGGAAGACGTCGTGAACGTCGAGACGCAAGTCGCTGCCAACGGCGGCGAGCGAATTCCAGCGGCTCCAGCGGCCGATCGCGTCCACGAGAATGGCGACGGCGCGTCGACGACAACGCCCAATCCCAACAGCTTTGACGAGCAATATGGTCTCGGCAAAATGATCGGCTCTGGCACGTTCTCGGTCGTGAAAGAAGCGACCCACAAGCCCACGGGGCAAAAGTTTGCGATCAAATGCATCAAGCGCCAAGGGCTCACAGCCGAAGACGTTGAGGCCTTAACGACCGAAGTGGCGATTCTCAAGCAGGTATGTTACGGGCTAGGATGGGGTGAGATGTGAGATTTGTTGACAAACTTTTCACTCATGTTTCTGTAGATGAACCACCCCAACATTATGATCCTCCACGACTTTTTCCAAGAGGAGAAATTCTACTACCTCGTGACAGAGTACATGGAAGGCGGCGAGCTCTTTGATCGTATTGTGGAGAAATCATACTACAGCGAGCGCGAAGCACGGGACCTCGTCAAGCTCTTGCTCGAATCGATCAAGTACTGCCACGACGCAAACGTAGTCCACCGCGACCTCAAGCCCGAGAATTTGCTGCTCACCAGCAAGGACGATGATGCCTCCATCAAGCTTGCGGACTTTGGCTTTGCCAAGAAAATCGACTTCGACAGCGAAGGTCTGGTCACGGCGTGTGGCACGCCAGGGTATGTTGCCCCCGAGATTCTCGAGGGCCATCCGTACGGCAAGTCAGTCGACATTTGGAGTATCGGCGTTATTACGTTTATCCTGCTGTGTGGATACCCGCCGTTCCACGACGACAACCACAATGCGCTTTTCCGGAAAATCAAGAAAGGCAAGTTCCAGTACGACTCGCCGTACTGGGATCATGTCTCGGACGATGCCAAGGATCTCATCAACAAGATGCTCGTTGTGAACCCCTCCGAGCGGTACGCCCACCTATCTATCCGCTAGCGATTTGAAGCTTTGCTAATGGGTATTTGCTGTGTGATTATAGATGGACTGCTTCGCAGCTGCTCGAGCACAAGTGGGTCACAGGCAAGGAGATTGCGACGGTGCAGCTCACCAGTGCGCTAGAGGAACTGCGTCGTTTCAATGCGCGTCGCAAATTCAAGGCGGCGATCCGCACGGTGCAAGCCACGAACGCACTCACAAAGGCATTCAGCAAGTCCCAATCGGGCGAGATCCCGATTGCCGACGTGCCCTCGCCGACCGACGCCAATGAGACAGTCTCCACCGAGAACGTCAACATTAAACTCTGATTGGATCCTCTCATGAACCCCTAATTTCTACTCCTTTTCTATACATTTATGAATAGAAA
This sequence comes from Pythium vanterpoolii, assembly GCA_023334535.1. NCBI lineage: Eukaryota > Oomycota > Peronosporomycetes > Pythiales > Pythiaceae > Pythium > Pythium vanterpoolii. The sequence goes on from JAADVD010000337.1 coordinate 22,761, forward strand.
ATTACGTTTTTGTACACTCGAGTTGCTAATTTGAGGTTATGATTGGACTGAAGTTGCAACTATGTTGCAAGGTGCGCCCGTTCAGCTCAACCCGTCCGTCAAAAAAAAGAAAAGTCACGAGACAAGGAACAGCGCGAGGCGCTACAGTACCGTAATCGCCTCAGCATCCGCTATCAGAACTCATCGATCTTCGTGTCTTAGCCAGCGTCTCTCTCGCAGCTGCCGATGTACGCGTCGTGGTCGACCGATTTGCATGAATACCATGCGCACCAGCGCAAGATCGTGCGCCACTTTGCGCCGCATCTCTCGAACGATGCGCTCACGCGACAGGAGCGGCTCTACTTTGCCATTGGCATCGCGCGCATCGTCGTAGTGTTCGTGATGCCATCGGTGGCGGCAGTGCTCGTCCACATATGGTTTATCAGGTCACCAATGTTGATTTTAGTCGCAGTCGTCACGGTGTTTGAGCTGGGAATAGCGATTGTAAGGAATCTCGTAAATGGTGTGGATTTGATACAGCACATGACTGACAAATTTGTGCTGCGTATCATGCAGTATCGCTATATGGTGTTATGGCCGGAAGGATACACGATGCGATGGAACTACTGGCGCGAGGTACGTTGGCTTTCGAGTTGCACAAAACGCCATTGGTGACTTGAGCGATTTCATGCAGATCGAGATGTCCGAAGACTGCAATAAGCTCAAAATCATGGGTTATTACCACCGCAAGATTGCCCAGTTTACCGGGCGGTTCCCTTCTACTATGTCTTCATCGGAGATCCGCCACCACTATCGCAAGCGCGGCACCGTTATGGTGGCCCTATTCTCCATCGCGTATGCCGTGGCGCTCGTTATGCTCACGCGCACAAGAGACGACGAACCCCTGTGGACGTGGATTTTGTATGTATTGGTGATTGGAAGCGGCCTCGTGATCTTCCGCTTCATCAAAATGCATTTCATCGAGCTCCCTCAAGCACTGCTTTTGCGCGACCACCCCGAGGTTCGTTTCGCACGTGAGTTATCGACGTCCATTCAAACCATACTCACCGTATTCGGTATGCCCTGTAGTTTGCGATTGTGCCGGACCCATCAGGTGAGACGATTCCTTTTGCGCGGCCTGTCACTGGGTACACCGCGATGGAAGAAGAGCCGCGGCGGATCGCCACGGCGCTCTCGACAGAGAAGGTCAGTCTGTGACGTGTGACAGAACATTGTCCATCCCATATCAGTTATGAACCTGTATACGAAGTATACAGTATACGTATTCCGGTTGTTTTTGTGAGTTGACTTGTTGGCGGGAAACGCATTTTAAAGGCCAACGTTGTCGGCGGCAAGATTGCTTCGAGACTACGCCTTCCTCTCTCTGTCTCTCTGTGTGAGGATAATAAGTACCCCCACTCGATGATCCACACGTTCACAAGCGGATGAACCGATCGTCGCGATGTCTCGAGTACGCCGGCGTCGACAGCGCGTGGGAGGCGCGCGAGCTGCGCGCGTTCTCAGCGTCCCAAAATGCAATCCGCTCGGCCCACGCTGTGAGCAATTACCTCTTGGGGCGGCTATTAGAGCAAGATCTCCATGTGAGCTGCACGCCCATGCTGCCGAAAAATATCCAGGCCATGAACGGCACGATGCTACAGGGCTCTTGTCTCCTGCAGGTGAGGAAAGGAGCGACAAAATGGATGTGTTCGAAGGGTGCTAAGAATTGCGATGGTTTAGATCGTGGATATCGTGAACATTGGCGCGAATTTCGAGAATCGCACAGAAGACTCCAAAGGCCCGACGCGCACGCTCAAGCTTGGTCTCACTGACGGCCACCAGACCGTCTTTGGCTTCGAATACAAGTGGATTCCAACGCTGACTGTCAAGACACCACGAGGCACAAAGGTAAGAAAGGGTGCAGTCCATTGATCACGATCAGCAGTCTCTTCGTTTGGGTTACGCGCTGACTATTTGATATGATTAGGTGTTGGTCCAGAACGTCGCTGTCCGCCATGGCATGATGATGCTCACGCCCGAGACGTGCCAAGTACTCGGCGTCTCGGGCAACGACACGCTCGACACCACAAGACTCCAGTATAGCGTATCAGCACTCACCGCCGACCGACCGTCCGGCGCGTATTCCGCAGCGCTGCTGGCTGCTGGCGTCAATCTACTCCCACACAAAAGTAGTAGCGATGAGACGCCAACTCCAGCGGCACGAGCGTCCAGTCTACCGTCAACTACGGCCACTCGCATGGTGCAGGTTTCGTCCGATGTGACGGCAGCAATGTCTCCACGCACCAACAAAATGCCTCGTACAGCAGCCGAACTGCTTGGCGCCAGATTTGCGGCGCCACCAGCACCTGCTCCTCTCCCGAATCAGCCGAGACACGCCAATACTAACACAGCAGGACCGCGACAAAGCGTATTCTCCCCGCCTCGCGTCACGCCTGAAGTGGTGAATCCTGCTGTTTTTGTGGATATTTCGTCCGAGGATGACGACATGGCAAGCGATGTGACCGATCCTATGGTGGAACATATATTCTACTCACCCAACACTCCAAGAATCAACAACGAGACTCGAAATCACCCACAGCCGTCGCGAAAACGACCCCATCCAGAGTCCAGCAGAGCAAAAGCTACACCACCGCCAATCGCCGCGGTTCGACCGGACGTGGTTGACATGACGGCGAGTCCACCCTTTACTACAATCAAGGGAGAGATATCCGAACCGACGTTCTCGCTTCTCCCGACAGCATCCCCACAACCGAGCCCGCCTCGCGTAAATCTCCAGGCGCCGTTCTTGTATTTCAACGCCCACACACATTCTCTTTCTGCCTCTTCGACGCGGACGCCGGTCGGATCGCTTCTGACGATACGCGGTTTTATGAAGTCGGTCGCCGGCTTCCAGTTCAACACTGGCGTCTACAATCTACGCGTGCTCATCGAAGACGGCACGGCCACGAAAGACGTACAAGTAGATCCCGCACTGGTCGAGTCGCTCATGGGCGTGTCGTGTGCCGAGTTTGCCGAAGCCATGCACGCCACACCCAGCGTCGCCCACGGACTCGCCGCCAAAATGCAAGTGACGCTCATGACCATGGAAGGCATCATGCGACTACGGCTCGACGCCGCACCGAACAAGTGGACGTTATTGCAATGTCGCACGTACACGCCCAGTGAGACCCACGCATTGCTGGCGCGCGTACGGTATCACGCCCACGAGCATGGGTATAAACGATAAAATAACCGCCGTGACCTACCTCCTACTTTTGGGGTTAAATCGTGCAGAACGCCTGTAGATACTGTACCCATGGCCTGGCCTCTATGTGATTCATCATCTAGAAAGGCGAAGGCAAGTGCTTCGTCCTCCTGCGATGCCACGTCATGTGAAGACCAAGAGCGTCAACAGCTCCGCCACTTCGTTTACCTTCAATGTGGCCGCTGAAACGCCAGACAAGATATACTATTTTAGTTGCCCGTGTGGTGCTTGAATTGTCCACGTCACACCGAACTATTGTCGACGCGATCACCTGCCAGCCAGCAGCCAATCAGAACACGATCATGCTCTGATGTGGCATTTAGTCGAGTGTTGATGCTTTCATCAAATCCAACAAACATATTATCAATTTATGTAAACTATAACATTATAAAGATACATAGAATAGCGATTTCCACCTTTGACCTGAGACATTCTGATGATACAATGAATCATAGAGGGTTTTCGTGTTTCGATCGCTCTGCGTCACACGTCACGTAGGGCGAACCTTCGCCTTGCTTCCTCCTTGGCCAACATGTTCAGTACTGTACTCTACAGTTGAAGCTTCGGTCCACAACAAGTACTGTACCGTATTGGCGAGTGGATCAGTTGAGTCTCACTTGCAATTTCCCAGCAAACCACCAAGTACCTCACTTCTACTCTTTCATCATGACCAAGATCGCGATCGTCTACTACTCGACGTACGGCCACATTGCCCAGCTCGCCGAGGCCGTCAAAGCCGGTATCGAGAAGGTCGATGGCGCCGAAGCCACGATCTACCAAATCGCCGAGACGCTCCCCGAAGAGCTCCTCAAGACCATCCACGCCGCGCCCAAGAAGGACCACCCGCTGATCACGCCCGAGCTCCTCGCTGAGGCCGACGGTGTGCTCTTTGGCATCCCGACGCGTTTTGGCTCCATGCCGTCGCAGGTCAAGGCGTTCTTTGACTCGTGCGGTGGGCTCTGGGCCAAGGGCGGCCTTGTCGGCAAGCCGGCCGGAATCTTCTTCAGCACGGGTTCGCTCGGCAGCGGCCAAGAGACCACGGCGTACACCTCGATTACGTTCCTCACTCACCAGGGCATGACGTACGTGCCGCTCGGCTACCGCTCGCCGCTTCTCTTCAATTTGGACGAGATCCACGGCGGCAGCCCGTGGGGAGCAGGCACCATTGCCGGTGGCGATGGCTCGCGCCAGCCGTCCAAGCTGGAGCTCGATGTCGCGACGGTCCAGGGCGAGAGTTTTGCCCAGGTCGCCAAGAAGCTCTCCGCTTAGGCTGATTCCTCGTGTGGCCTTTGCCACCTACAACTCTTCATAAAATAGACTGTGGTTACAAGCGAAAAAGGGGGATCGGATACGTAAATGGTGATTCCGTGACACAAACTGTTTTCTGACTAACACGCAAACTCGACGACGACTACCGCAGAGACACAAGCAAGACGGCACTGGAGACACATACACAACCTCTTGCTCACCTTCTCAGCCACGCAGCGCGCGGTAGGCTGGAGGAGCCGCTGCTGGCTGAGGAGCTGGGGCTGGACCTGGAGCAGAGGGCGGGGCTGGGGCTGGAGCTGGCATCGCCGCTGGCCCAGGCGCCGGCACTGGGTCGCTGTGGGTACTTGGTCCAGGGTTCGAATTGGTCACCGTGGTGATGCCCGGTCCAGGGTTTGTGTTGGTGACCGTCGTGGAGCCAGGGTTGACCGAGTTGGAGACGGTCGTGGTGCTTGGGTTGGCGGCGTTGTTGACATTGACCGAGGGAGGGTTGAGCTGGTTGTTCACATTGACGGACGGAGGCGACATGGCGTTGTTAACGTTCACGGAGGGAGGGGAGACATTGTTGTTCAGGTTGACGGACGGAGGATTAAGTTGGTTGTTCAAATTCACTGAAGGAGGGTTGAGCTGGTTGTTGACGTTGACCGACGGAGGGTTAAGCTGGTTGTTCATATTCACTGACGGAGGGTTTACCTCGTTGTTCAGGTTCACTGATGGAGGGTTGAGTGCGTTAATGACATTCACGGAGGGCGGGTTGAGCTGGTTGTTCAGGTTCACCGACGGCGGCGCCACTGCAGTATTCACATTAACTGATGGGGGCAATAAGACATTGTTAAAGTTGAGCGACGGCGGCGATACACCATTGTTGACACCAATAGAGGGCGGCGATACGACATTGTTGACACCAACAGAGGGCGGCGAGACGCCGACATTGACGCCAATCGACGGGCTTGATGGGAAGCCTATCGACATTGGTTTGATGCCGTGGCCACCGCCCATGCCCATGGGCTTGAAGAGACCGAGGTGACCAAACGTTTGCTGCTCTCCACTGACTTGATTAGAGAGTGTGGCGATGCTAGCAATAGCAATGACAAGCGAGATGTTGACCATTGTATTTGCTGGTGTGTTGGAGTACGGAGGAGTCGGAAGTCGAAGGCAGATTGAGGAATGAGGATAATGATGTGCGGCCACCGTTCGATGGAGCGAGCGTCTCAAAGAGGAGAGAACTGACAGCTTCCATGCCGATAGGTGCAATTCTGTAGCTCCAGTGAGCTCTCATCGCAATGGGAATAGCCCTCGACGGGGGTGCATTGTTTTACTGATAGCGAGCCGACGTCAAGCGTTCAGTCCACGTGTGTGGGTGAAGAGTGGGTGGCACCACCGTCGAGGCCAGACGCTGAGCGGCATTCGTCACTGCAGTATCCAGACAAAAGTTGTCACCACGGCCGTGTATCCATTAAACGTATGGCGATCCATCCGATTCTGTGCGTCTCTACTTCGCACAAGTGTAGCCATGTGGTTTGTGCGACATGGCTTCATTCTGTGACATGTGCGCCACTATTTCAAGATACTCGAGCTGACAGTGTATTCTGTGTTACTTCAAGTATGACACACTGGGTGATGGTGAGCAGCTACGATCGCTGCCTCCACACAAAACCTTACTATGCGAACCAACGTGGACTCGCTTTCACTTCACTTCAATGCAACAAAACATCCAAATGCGACGGCCACATAGGCGAGGCAAAAACAGCCAGCTCAGCCACGGAGCGCGCGGTACGGTTTGCCTGCCGCGGGAGCAGACGCTGGGACTGGAGCCGGAACCGGATCTGGGACCGGAGCCGCGGCAGGGACAGCAGGTCCAGGGGCTGAAGCTGGAGCGGAAGCTGGCGTCGGTGACTGAGCCGGATCGCTCGGCGGGTCGGCCGCCGATGGCGCACTCGCTCCAGGGAGCGTATGGGTACTGGTTGACGCCGAGCCTGGCGTAACATTCTTCTTGACACTGATCGCGATCGTGCCGGCTGTGTTGCCGAACGAGTAAGACCCCGGTGTGCCCTGGTTGTTCACATTGACCGAAGGCGGCGAGACGTTGTTGTTGACGTTAACCGAAGGGGGGTTAAGTTGGTTGTTAACGTTCACGGATGGTGCCGTCACTTGGTTGTTGACGTTCACCGACGGTGCCGTCGCTTGGTTGTTGACGCTCACCGACGGTGCCGTCGCTTGGTTGTTGACGTTCACTGACGGTGGTGAGAGATTGTTGTTAACACCGATCGACGACGGTCCAACGATATTGTTGACGCCCACGGCTGGGAGAGGAATGTTGTTGTTGCTACCAAACGACGGCGCCGACACACCACCTGGGAACCCAGCGCCACCACTCAGCGACGCCAGATGGGAGCTTCCAAAGCTCAAGCTCTTGCCGCCTCCGCCGCCGTAGCCACCGCCGCCAATCGACTTTCCCCCAAAGAGATGGCCAAAGGTCATCTGGTCGGCGTTCGTGACAGCCGCGAGCCAAGCGAGGGAGACGAGGAGCGCGAGCTTGACCATAGTGCTGGTTGGTTGGTTAGGGATGGGGGGGGCTTTTGAGAGCGGTTGTGGAGGGCCGCGAGAACAAAGTGCACAGCTGCTGCTGTGGGCACTGTGCGTGGGAGAGGGTGAGTTGGGGAATGAGACGACTGGAAGAGCAGCAAGAGCACCATGTGCATGGAGTTTGTAGCTTGTCATGGCGAGGAGAGCCGGCCTCACCACAAGACTCGCTTTGGTTCCACTCGTAGGGGAGCCCGAAGGGAAAGGAACGGCATCCAGCTCGTGGACGATCCTAGGTCCTCATCCTGTCAAGGGGCAGGCGGCACAGCTCAGCGATGGTGTTGTCACGATTCCGATCCGGTTGGATCGTCCGTTACATTGTGTCCTTGGCCTACCCATCCGTCGCGTCCACGAAAAATCGCAGCACCTGATGAGTGCGACCCACCGAAGCGGTGTTTGTAGATGGAAGAAATTAGAGGTTTACCCATCCGTGCCCCATCCAAATAAAGGCAGTGCCTTTTAAAGTTGGATACCCCGCACATGCAACAGGTCTTGTGTGGCAAATACCGGTATTATACCGGTAGTATGGCTTCAACACACATTTTTTTAGCTCAGAAAGTTCCGACCATCTTATGATCTGGCCTTTACAGATGGGATAACTGAGTTTCCTTTCTGAACCGACATCTTGGTGCCCAACCAAGCGGCCCTATACAGTTCTATGAGTAATTTTACACTCATTAATGCGAGGCATAACAGAGGCGGATGAACGATTGGGCAAAGCCGTAAGAGGGATCAAAAGGTTGGAAACCGTCAGCGCCAGCCACTGTATCATCCCATTCGGTACACTGACATGGCTACACTCTGTGACGTGTGAGACTGGGCTTTTCCAATTTCTCTGGTTGCGGAGGAACCCATCTGCGTATCAGTAGTGGTCGGTGAGAGAGCTTCATGACCGTGTTTGGTAGTCTCCTCTTCGTTTGCTCGGCGATTGCGAGTGCGTGTGGCTCTCTGACGATCACCGTGCACTTGGTGGCGGTGCAGATGGAGTGCTCGCGACTCCATCCCTACGCTTGATCGTGTCAGCTTTAGCCAGCCGCACCGATTGACGAAGATAGCCACACATCCTGCACCGTATCGACTTCCGTCTTAAGAATGCCCACTCCCTTTCGCCTCATTTCACAAACTGAGTGCCCACTGTCACTTCGCGTATTTCTAAGACCACAGTCATGAAGCCTTCTCTTGTCGCAACAATCGCTGCGATCGCAGTCTTCTCCCTCCAGCCATACAGCACCAACGGCGCAGAGATGACCTTCGGAATGATGAAAATGCCTTTCGGTGGCATGGGGTCTCCAATGGGCGGCATGGGGTCTCCTATGGGCGGCATGGGCGGCGCCAATCCGTCCGACATTGTCGGAACCGTGATGACTGGTGTCACCGGCATTATCAGTGCCTCCAAAGCCAACAAGGCGCCACCAAGCGGAGGTGCCCCACCACCGAGTGGCGCAGCACCAAGTGGCGGGACACCACCATCGGTCAACGTCAACAGCAACCAGTCGCCACCAGCGGTCAACGTCAACAGTAATCAGCCGCCGCCATCGTTCAACTTTGACAACCTTTCGCCACCTTCTACAAACGTCAACAACGCCATGGCACCGCCGTCTGTGAGTGTCAACAATCAACAAACTCCAGGCTCGGTGAGTGTCAACAACCAGCAGAATCCTCCGTCTACAAATGTTAACAACCAGCTCAACCCTGGTGCGACGAATGTCAACAACAACCAGAGTCCGCCGTCGGTCAATGTCAACAATGCCAACACACCGCCGTCGGTCAATGTGAACAACGCCAACACGCCGCCGTCGGTCAATGTGAATAACGCCAACACGCCACCATCCGTCAATGTGAACAATGTCAACACACCGTCGTCGGTCAATG
>JAADVD010000338.1:0-31638 GCA_023334535.1 Pythium vanterpoolii
CTGTACCAACGCCTGCACCAACGCCTGCCCCAACGCCTGCGCCAACGCCTGCACCAACACCTGCACCAACGCCAACAACGCCAACTCCAACTACGCCAATGCCAACAACGCAGGTACCATCGCAGCCTTCAGCCAACCAGACCGAAGATCGCAGCATGGATGACGCAGCCCTCAGTCAGATTAAGACGCCAGTTATGGAGAATGCACCAGTCGCCAACACGCCAGACGCTGCTGGCACGACACCGCTCCCGACTCCCGAGGCTGTGGCCGTCGCCGTAGCCCCTGCTCCCGAAGCTGCCCCCGCTGCAGTGACCTCCGCCCCAGCTTCCAACGATGCCGGTGGCAGTGTCCGCGAAGCCGTGACCAAGGGCGGTATGGATAACTCAGGCACGTCGCCGACCGTGATCGCACTGGCAGCGTTTGGGGCTGTCGCCATGGTCGCACTGGTGGTCGTTGCCGTCGTGGCACGCCGCAAGAAGATCCAGGAAAAGCAGCGTGATGGGCTTGTCGAGAATGGGGCGATCCAGCGCACGTTCGCCATTGCCTCGACGCCCGGGAACGTGGGCAATGTCGGCATGTTGTAAGGGTCCTTATTAGTACTTGAGTAAGTGAAATGAGTATTTAGTGCAGGAGGATGGTAGTTCTACTTGTCGGTCGATAGTATTCGTATTCGTTTGGGCATGTAGTCTCATGATCTCTGTTCAATGGAAAACCGATCTCGGGCTTGTCACCCCAACGCTTTGAGTCCATCAGGTGCTGTCTACACTCTGGCAAGCGATCTCCAAATCGCGTTGCGTCCTCTCGGTCGTGTCGAACAACCAGTGGTCCTTCGTTGGCGTCGCCTCCATTGGATGGGTTTTCAGATACGCAGGCGCGTGGCAACCGAGGATCTCTGGATCCACGACCGCACGCACGAGCGGCGCGAGGACGACGCAGAGCAGACCCACCGCAGGGCCGCGCACCATGTGCCGCTCCTACACATCCTCTGGGGACGGCGAAGGCGGCACGGCAACGCTAGCTGTTGGCTGCCGGGATCGAGGCCGGGCAAGCGATTTGCAGGATCTTCCGGCCACCGGCGTTTCGTTCAAGCGTTGCTTTTGGAGTTGGGTGGGTAAGTATTGGCGTTGGGTACGTGTTGGCGTAGGTGCAACCATTGGCGTTTGTGTTGGCGTTGGCTTTGGCGTTAGCGTTGGCGTTGGCGTTGGCTTTCGTGCTGGCGTTTGTTCCCGTGTTGGTTCGATTGACCAAATGCACATCCAAGCTATTTGCCAACGAATCGTCGCCTGGCCCCATACTCGCGACCATCCGATTGCTTAGTCGCTTGGGATCCGCCAACAGTTCTGATCGCTGTCGCCCACATCGCCGACGCCGCCAACAAATCGAGGTTCGTGAATCCCTGAACATGGCTACATTTCTGATTCGGATTCTCATTCTCCGGATCCTCCTTCCGGATATGGATCGCGTCGCGCATTAATGTTGTCAAGCGAAAGACTGCGCTGACTACCACTTGCTAAATTACTGTCCAGACCTGCTGTGTCGTGCTGCGCCACCATCGCTTCGACCACCGATCGCTTCGCCGTCTTCGGTGTGTCCAGTAACGTAGGGTGAATTGGGCGTTTCGCCGCGGAGGTGCGGTAGAGACCCCACGCCAGGGCCACGCCTTAGGCGTCCACCCCTGCGACCATGCATCGCACGGCCGCGCGTGTCGCGGCTCAGGAACGCCACGCACCCCTGCGGCACGAGCGGCACGAGCGGCACGAGCTTGCTAGCGGTGCCACATAGAGTGGCACGCAGGTCAGCCAACGGACCCAGCGGATGCATGGCGCCGGCGGCGCGGTCGACCATCGTGAGCACGCCGTTGTGCGGTCCGTGAGCTAGTACTGCTGGATTAGCTGGAGGGCTTGGGAATCGCGCACGCGCTCGTAGGCAGGGACGACCGCGAGCACGAGCGTGTCGGGGCGCTACAAGTACGGCGCCACGTGTGCCCGCGTCTGCGCCATCATGTCGTTGGGTTCACCGGGGACGACGGCCCAGGACAAGGCCCGTCAAGTCGATTAGGTCGAGCGGCGGGACCGATGACGACGCCACGTGGATCTCGATGACGAGCGCGACCACACCACCGCCGTGACGTTTTGCTTCCTGCGTGAGGATCGCGTCCATCCACGTCCGCATCAGCGGCGCCACCTCCTCAGGCGTGAACGTCGTGGGCGACGCGAGGGCAACCAACCGTCGGCATACATGAGTCGCATTCGAATCGCCGGTGACGCGTCGACCTCCACCTTGCCGTCGACTTTGACCTCGACCTCGCCCTCACCCCACCCTCACCCTCGGGTGTTGTCTTCGCTGCGCACATGCGATGGAGCTGGAGGTGAATGGGCATGCGCGTGCAGATGCGTTCATCGCGTGGAAAGAGCGGCAGCTTCGCGAGCGACTCGAGCACGCTCGACTTGCCGCTGCTTCCGTGGCCGACGGCGACAATCTACGGCAGCGTAAAGGAGGTGCGTCGTCGTCGTCTACCACCGACAACCGTGGAAGCAAAGGAGACTACGGGTCACGTGCGAGCAAGTCGCGCACGCTGTCCGCCACGCGTTAGAACTCGTCCACTTCGCCGTCCAGCAGCGCGTCTGAGTGGCGTCGCCATGGATACATAGTCGATGGTAGAGAACTCGAACTGGATCCTCGGCACTCGCTGTGGAGGCGCTGTGGAGAGTCTCGACCCCTGTCGACGTTTCGTTATGCTCTCGTCCATTGGTGGTCCGTTTCGTTGCCTGGATTGTCGCTGTGCGCGCAAAGGATGCGGCAATCACCGTTCGCGTCGTTGGATTTCGTTTACTCTCTGTGTGTACAGCTCACGCTGCGCCTAAGCGACAACGGCAGTGTCACATCCTCTTGCTCTCGCTGAACTCGCGACTCTGAATCCTTTTTGGGTACTCTGCTAAAATCAGAGACGAGCACCTTCTTCGCGTCTACTGATTCGTTGCTGTCGATCGGAGAGCAAATTAAGCGTAGAGACAAAGGCTGTGTTCATTTTTTGGGGGTCAGTATCTAAAGGGGGGCGCCAAAATAACGCGGCTACTGCAAGTTCGTGGTCAATTTGCCCCCTCGAGGAAGTCACGCACACGATGTAGACGCCGTCGCATTGGCTCTCGTTCGGCTAGTTGCCCGATGTGATCTGGCAGTGAACAGTGATCGCCGAGGGATATTTTTTCGTCGGTTCCAGCGTCACTAGGATGGGCTCGCAGTGAAAGTTCGGCGTGGCATCGTCCGAGATCAGCGGGCGAAGAAGGATTTCACCCTTACCGATAGATCTGCAAGCACAAGCAACACATTCAGAGACTCAGTTGTACACTCGAAGCATCACGACTCCAGTACTCACTTGGTCCAGAACGCGTGACTGCGGCGTTTGACTTGGACCACGAGACGGCATTCCTGGAGCATCTCGACCGAGTCGACGGCGTCGAGAGGTGGTGAAGGCAAGTCCCAGGACGGTATGACGTTTTTGCCGACGTTGTGAGCGGTCGCTCCCTTCGTCAGAGGCGTCTTGCTGTTGCCATAGTGGAGCTGCCAAGTGCAGTAGGTCTTGAACCAGTCCCATTTGCGAAGTCCTTCTACTCTTTCGATGCACACACGCAAACAATGTCCGGAGGCAGTCGGCAAGGTAATTGGGTTGGTCGTCGGGGAGGCTGATGGCGATGCCGGCGGTGCCACTCGCGGACGCGGTTGACAGGGCTTGAGGTGGTTCGTGAGTATGCGGATTTCAGAAATATGGACCCAGACTAAGCTGCCGTCTTCAGTCGCGGCGCACTCGAGATTGCACATGGCGGTGATCGATAACTCGTCGAAACTGTCGTCGTGGAGTAGGACCAGATCTTTTAACAAGGCCATCGTTTCATCGGGCGACAGTTCTGAATTAATCGACGTCTTGGTAACACTGCCAAGTGTGGCTGTCATATCCAATCGCTCGAGCACGTTGTGGGTCTTGATCGCGCGCTGGACTTTGCCTTCGAAATCTACGTGCAGAACGACCGCTCGGTGGTTAGTGCAGTATGGAAACCCACCTACTGTCTCGGGAATCACGTACGGGATGCAATTGCATTCGATACCCCAGAAGACTGCGGCACCTGCAGCGCAGTGAGGAGGACATTGGCCAGTATCGAGACGCCTACCTGTTCACGTAGCCAGATTGATAAGTGTATCATAGTATCGGTCTCCGGCCTCCACATACCTTAAGCTTCGTTCCATGTTTCGCCAGGAACTCAGGCGGCACCTTCAACGTGATCGGATCGTGGTAGCATTTTCCAGACAAATCGCTGTACATGCGCAGCATCGCAATACGCTCTTCGGCTCTGTACTCGAGTGACCAAAGCACTGGGAATCGCCGCTGCGAGTTGCCAGAGACCACCAGGTTCTTCAGCACCTCGAGCATCTTGCTCACGAGTTTGAGCCTCTGACCCTGCTCATACTCCACTACCTTGCCGCTGTCTGTCCAGACACATGAAGCGTACCACTCAAGATCTGGCGGCATCCACGGACAGTTGGCTCGCACATTGTCGGGGATCTCAGTCCTCACAATCGAATCTTTCCACGCCGTGACTGCGACTTGAAGGTCGTGGCGCTTGTCTTGATCTACGACGTAACGCCGTATTTTCAAAAAGCAGTACTTCCCCAGCACCTTCTCGAGCATTATCAGGTTGCGGCACATATTGCTCCACGTGACGTCAGCATTTTCACCTGCAAAATCGATGCGAATTATATCATGAGATGTGATATCACGATGGAGCGTGACCCGCGATTGGAAGTCATCGCAGTTCGACTCGATACAATTGGCCCGTACTTCCCGCATGACGAAGGGCAAAAAAGTCTGCACCGCAAACTGCTCGAAGATCATATCGGACAGATCCGCTGGGATCTCGTATTCCCAGCGATAATGAGACAGCCTACCTTTGTGGCTCTGTGGCTGAGGGAAAGCTGGAAGCAGAGGGTCGCTCGTTGCACTGGCTTGTAATTTCCATAGACTTGGTACGATGACGTCGGATTCTGGAAGCATAGGCCCATCGTGGGCCGGATACACCAGCCGAAAATGCTTGAGTAGCAGCTTGAACTCGCCCTTCATTTCTCTGCCCATGTCCTTCCACAGCGAGAACGTCTCCAACTGCTCGTGCCTCAGTAAACCGTTGATGCGTTGTTTGTCGTCGTATTGATTATTGCTGACGCTGCTAGTTGCATGCACGTGCTCGTGGTTGATGACTTCGCGAACAACATCGATGACCAGCATCGGATCCAAGATGATGCAGTCTTGCAGCCGTTCCAAATCGATGTGCTCGTACCAGATCACGTCACCTAGATCATGAAGCGTCCGAAGAACATTTCGACACTCGTCTTCCGTCAGCCCCTCGATTTCCTCCATGAGCTCTACGCACAATGTGCCAAACTGCATCACACTGTCCAAGATACGAAGGCTTCCATCGCCGTTGCCCCTAGCATTGTCACGCTTGGCGACCACCGCTTTGAGCACGCGGTCGTAGTTGTCATCCATTGGGAAACCAAGACGATAGGCTTCGATGTGTTGCTGCAACTCCCGACGGACTTCTCTGATCGAGTCTTGGCGCATCATGTCGACGACGAGCCAATGTTTCGTAGCGAGACGGTTCAACTTTTCTTCCAGCTTAAGAAAAATGTTACCGCGTCGATCGTTGCCTTGCCCGTGCGGTGGTGATCCGCCAACAGCAGGCTCAGCGCGGTGTTCTTGCTCGAGCTCACGTTTGAAGGCGTCTTTCCATCGGATGATGCGCTTCTTTAGATCACGCCATACGCCGGCAATCTGTTGATTCTCCAAAAGATCGGCCTTCGTGCCAAGCACGAGAAACTCGGCATCGGTTTGTTGGGCAACGATTGTACGTATATAGCGAAAGATGTGGCGACTGACGAATCGATCCATCGTGCCGTCGACTTTCTCACGGGGCAACGACTCGACATGGTCGAGTTGCTGCTTGTAAGCATCGATATCCACGACCAGAACGTACAGTGTGCGCGGGGAAGAGAACAGGGCATGAGCGACCTGGTAGAAGTCTTGACCGGGGAAGTCCCAGAACGTGACTTGATGGAGGGAGGCTTGTGTGTTTGTGTCGGACAAGTAGCTGGACACCAACTCGATACCAACCGTGCAGTCTGCAGCGCTCGTTAGCAGTGGCTTCACGGCCTCAAGGGAGCGTACCAGGCTGGTTTTGCCCCAGTTACTCGGTCCCACGACACACACTTTGCTCCGATACACCACATTATCCGGACGTGAACTGGCTGCGTCTACGAAAAACGTCTTGACTGAGGCGTCGCCTCTCTGGACGACATCATTTGGGACCAAGACGAGTTCCGATGATTCGTCCCGGTGCTGGCGCTCCCAGTGAAGGATGGACGCACGCAGTCCCCTCCACCACTGCAAATTTCGAGTGCTCTCGTTGTCTGGGCTCTTGCCGGGCTCGATCTCTGACGCTGCCTTATCAAGTATGGCCTGGCACGTGTCTGTCCACTCCGCTCCGAAGATGACTAGCTGGCGAATTGTAGAAAGTGCAGAGCAGCGGAACGGAGAAAACACTGCGAGTTCAAGCGGGGACCGCCCAGACTAACAAACCCACAGACATAAAACAATCGAGTCAATAGCGACGTCACTAGTTCATCACTTCCTCCGACTGCGTACCGTTGTCAAAATGCCTACATCCGCGCCCTTCTCCAGCAACTCCCTCGCTTCATCTGGACAGTGTGCCTCTGCCACGAGATGCAAAGGACAAAACCCGTCCTAGTCACAATCACAGAGCACGAAATGTCATGGCATACCTAAGGCAACAGTATGAGAAGCATGTTGTATACCTTATCTCGGAGTTCAATTGACTCACACACGTCGGCCCCAAGAAGCACTGGTGCGCAGTCGCTGCCCCATGCGTAAGGTAGGCGGTGCAGAGCGGTTTGTCCTCGCTAGAACCAATACAAAAGCGTCAGCTTCATGCAGTTCGTGTTGATTGACCGAGATCAAGCAGTGAGACCTCACCTCGTCGACCACGTTCACATCCACACTTTGCTGCACAAGATACTCGGCTGCTTCTCGCTTGCCAGAGCTGATTGCTAGATGAAGAGTAGTCTCGCCATGCTATACAGAAAGAGTCACAGGGAAATCTCGATTCGCTGAAGACATAGGTCATCTAAGGGATATACGCACTTACGTCTGTAAGTGCGTGGACATGAGCCTTATGCTCGACAAGAAGCTTGAGAGTATCCACACTGCCACTTGAAGCAGCAACGTGGATCGGCGCCCAGCCTTTGCTCTGTGAGAAGCATGGTGCGTAACAATTGTGTCTTTAGATACGGGATATACCATCAAACTGGGTACTCATTCAGCACCGCACATCGCGGCACCCGAACAGATCAGCCTTCTCCTTGATCAGAACCTCCATGATACTGCTGCGGTTGCAAGCCGCTGCAATTTGCAATGCCGTCTTCCCAAGCTGCACAATCATGAATGACAAAGTTCCCACGTCAGCAAGACAGTCCTCACGAGGTGGCCTTCCTTCACGGCTTCGTGGGCTACCGTCCAGTTCTCCTACAGTCCACAGTTTCATGAGTGTGGGCATTGTCCGGTAGCATTGTTGAGCACGTACATTGTTCCTCACATCCACTGACGGAAAACCCTCGTGAAACAGCATGTCCACAATCTTCACGTTCCCGCTATATGCCGCCTCGTGCAGCACCGAACGTCCGTTCTATAGCGCGCAGTCCACCATTTATCGCTGTTCAACCCTACTAATAAGGGGTTCCACAGCTCCCCACCTTTGTGCGAATGTCGCGGAGAGCGCCTGCACTTAACAGAAAACGCACAATATCGACACGGCCATGTCGACAGGCATGATGAAGCGCCGTGAGTCCGTCCTATAGTATAATGTTGATCAGAACAGTCAGCATGTTGATGTTGCACGTATCAATAGCGGCAACGTACCTCATCCACTTCATCAATGTCCACGGCGTTTCCCTCGAGTAGACTTATGACTGCATCCAGCGGGCCATTGGCAGCCGCAACGTGCAGCAACATGATGTAAGGTTGCTGTGAATTACACGACTGTTGACTCGAGTACAAGGTGAAGCACACAAAAATCACTTCCTCCGTTTTGGATCTCCACAGTCTTTTAATGAGGACACTTTGAAGCTGGATCGCGGATTTGAAGACTCGGTGGAGGTACAAAAAAGGAGGAAGTGCTGATTTGCCAGATGAGGGTATCTTCTCACAGTGGGCGCTGAATGACTACCGGCGTTGGGGACGCAGTTGATGGGCTACAATGTCGCATCGCCCAAGTCGCTAGACACTTGCGGAGAAGCCATCGCACGATAACCAGCGATGCCACGAGTCGCTTTTAGTTGCATGACGACCACTGGCGAGCGGCGCGCTGTCGCCTAGTCACGCTCTTTCTCTCCTTCATTCATGCTGCTGCTCCACAGGTGGTGAATATGCAAGTGAGTTTTCACCCTCACGCACTTATGGCTGTTTCCGAATTATAGAATAGAGTAGTATCCCTGTTGTATACGTCACTGCGATTGTTCTTTCTGAGACGGAACCGGGCTCTCGTCACTTGCGCGGACCTTTCGACGCGATGGTATTCTTAGTATTGGTTCACCATATCATGCATCAGAGAGGGCTGTGAGGAAGTGCAATGCGAGGCTCCCGTAGAGCTGCTGGTGATGCGGTAAGAATGTAGCCATGTGAACACGACGGACTCAGATAAAGAGAGGGGTCCGGGTCGTATCCTCACTTCACCGCAGTGACCGCACGACCATCACAGTCACCTATATGGCAACAATTGACTTGACTACTCTGCGCTCATGCTGGTGTCTCGGTCGGATGGCCTTGGCGATGTATTGCGCAACTCCGTCACACCAAATCGCGTCAGTCGTCCATCAACGCATGATTGGCAATCTTCCAACAATTATAACCAATCAAACAACTCGAACACAATGTTTTAACCAATCATCATCAACTAAGTTCGATGGCTGCTTGGACTGACGCGGTTTCTTCTGCCCGGCGCATTGGGCGTTCCGTTGCATTCCGCATTCCTCACGCACAGCAGCAATGGACACGCTCGTCGCACCGCGTCCGCCGCTGGCGCTCCCCTCTTCCTCTTCCTCCTCGTCCTCGGCCTCCTCCTCCTCCACTCGTCCTCCGCTCTACAGCTATGCATTCGGCGGCCTGTCGGCCGTTGGCGCGGTATTTTTCACGCACCCCTTTGACCTCCTCAAAGTGCACCTCCAGACCTCCAGGAAAGAAAACCTCGGACTCGTGCGCACGCTTCGCCGCGTCCTCTCCCAGCAAGGCGTCTCGGGGCTCTACCAAGGTATTTCTGGCGGTGCCATGCGCGAAGGCACGTACTCGACCATGCGCTTTGCAGTCTACCACCTGCTCAAAGACAATGCGGTCCGCGAGAACAACGGCGAACCGATTGCGACCGCTCACAACGTGGCCTTGGGCATGATTGGCGGCGCTTTGGGCGGTGCGTTTGGCAACCCGGCTGACATTGTCAACATCCGCATGCAGGCCGATTCGCGCGTGCCCCCGGAGCAGCGACGCAATTACAAACACGCCGTCGACGGTCTCGTCCGCGTCCAGCGCGAAGAAGGAACTGCGGCGTTGCTGCGGGGTGTGCGGCCCAATATTATTCGTGCTATGCTCTTAACGACCGGACAGATCGCGGCGTACGACCTCGCGAAAGAGTCCTTACTTAAGAACGAGGTGCTGCCTATGGCGGACAATGTGCAGACCCATATTCTCTCGAGTATGGTTGCTGGACTAGTCGCGACCACGGCGTGTGCGCCGGCCGATGTGGTCAAGACGCGGCTCATGAACATGAAGCACAACGAATACAACAGCGCGACCGACTGCTTTCGCAAAGTTGTGCAATACGAAGGCGTGCGCGGTCTCTACAAAGGCTGGCTCCCGGCGTACATGCGGCTCGGACCGCAGACACTGCTCACGTTTGTGTTTCTCGAACAGCTCCGTAAGCGACTGCTCTAGTAATCTAGAGAGAACGATTGTAATAGACTGTATTTTTCATTTTCATTGCGTCAATTCATTATAGAAGGTCTGGAGCTGCGTACGTTGGTCGTGGAGAAACGTCACACGCTGCCGCTGCTGCTGCGCGCGCTTGCACTCGCTCTCTCGGACCGTGGCCTCGGTATGCTATCGGTTAATCCATCAGTAGTAATACTTTGTTTTAGCACCAGACAATAGTAATATTACAGACGTACCAGAAGACGAAGGGTGAGCTGCTGCTGCCGCTCGCAAAGCTGCTGCTGCTCGTGCTGCAGTTCCCTCATGCGGTCCTCCAACTCGACGATCCCAGCGTCGGCCTGGACGGCTTTTTGCCGACCAAACGCAATGCTGCGGTGGTAGAGCGTCTGATACGACTGCAGCCGCAGCCGCAGTTCGTCACGGAGCCGCAGCAATAAGAGACCACGCGCTGGACACTCGCACGCACACTGCCGAATCAGCTCTTCTATAGATTATTCGCAAATGAGGAATTAGAATCCGCTGCATGAGAACTTTCCAGGATCATATAACCGGACCAAACACTTGGAGAAAATACTTCTCGCGCACAGGGCAAATCGCCGAGGCGCGGGCTTGGTGGGCGTGGAGGACTTGTTGGAACAGCGCTTCCAACTGGATGACGTCTGCGCGGTTAGATGGTGTAGCACGTGCGACACGTTGCCACTTGCCGCTTGTGTCGCGCCACGTTCTATACAGAGAGAGAGAGAGGGAGAGAGAGGGTGAGACTTTCAGGGATGCAGAGATAGAGGCTGTGATGGAAGAACCGACTTGGGAGGGATCAGGGCGTTAAGGATCTCCCGTGAGATCTGTGGGTCTTCTAGGGAAGCTGTGGGGTGAATCGCCGTTGGTTCATTAGCATCTTGTCTCGTCGGACTGCGCGGTTGGGATGGTGGTCGCTTGTGTGGCGAGTCCTGTCCGCTCTGTGCCAGTCGATTGCGTGGGGACCCTGAGGGGCCGACCAGCACGGCGTCTTCGTACGTAAATGCATAGAACGCAGCGAGCAGTTCGTTCTCCACCTCGCTCCCGCCGGCCGTCGCCTGCATCTCACCCGTATCCACAGCGGGCGGCTCCATCAGTGTTTGAGACCTTTCGCCTCGTCCAGCATTGTTTTCGAACAGACGCCAGGGTCTCTTTTTTTCTAATTACAAAACTAGCCGTTACCTGAGATCTCTTTTTCTCTTCCCGCGCTTCTAGAACTGCGAGCCTTTCTTATTGCCAATGCCACGCGGGTTCGCGTCCTTGTAGTCGTCCCACGCACGGTCTTTCAGTGTAGCTTCGTCCACTAGCGTGTGATCGTCTTCTTCGCCGTCTTCTTGCAACTGTTCGTAGCGGCGAGGCCCAACAGGTGCCTCGGCTTCCTTCCGCTGTCGCTCCACGGCATCGGCGTACTCACGATCCGCGAGCTCCTCGAGCGACATGGTCGGCAAGCGATGGCCCGGCTGGAACACCTGTGAGCGGATCGTCTCGCGTCGCATTTCAAACTGCGGATTGATATGCGTCACCGACTAGCGAGAGAGAGAGCGAGAATCAGTCAGTGGATCAGTATCAGACTCATGCGATGGAAGAAGAACGCACAATGCCTTGGCCTTGGGGCGGCGGCGGCGGGCGGTGGGCGTCGGTAAATAGATCGCCCGCGCCGCTCTGATCGTTCATCTTAACCATGGTCTCCAGCATCTCACGTTCCTACCAAAATCCATCACCACCATCACTCCTCAGCCTTCCATGGTCTCACCTAACTATCACGTACCTGGTTGATCGATGCCTGTTCTTCAAGGCACTTGACGACCGACAATTGAATAAAGGTCATGAGCTGTTCGCGCTCGATCTCCTCTAAATCGTCGTCGTCTTCGCCTTTGGTCAAGCGCGCTTTGCGCTGTTGCACGGCCTGGAGCTTGGCCTCCATGTCGCGCTGCAGCTTGAACCGCTCAATTTTCTGCTCGCGTGTGAGCGTGAATTTCTTGCTCTCCATGCGCTCGTATTGCTCCCTTCGTTTAGTCTCAGTGAGGATCCCCATGGTCTCGGCGCGGTCAAGGAACTGCGTGTGGAAGACGTCAGCGTCCCGTAAGAATCGGATCCGCGTACGCACATTGTCTTGCTGATCATTCGTTGGCTTCGTCGGCTTCTGAGTTGTCTTTTCAGTCTTGTCCATGCCGTCCGTGTGCTGGAAAAACGACAGCTTGGGGATCAGCATGGCGAGAAAGTACTCGAGCAGAAACGCATAAAGCTGATCGTTCTGGAGTTCGAAAAAGCTCTCGTTGTCCGAGAGCACGCCGTCCAATGCACGCTGGCGAAGGCCTTGGCGGAGCATACCTAATGCCCGCTGCAGCATCTGCTGGAACGCTGGGTCGTTCGTGTCGCTCACGCCGCGCGGGTTCTCCAGGGCCACGAAGAGGCGGTACGCCTGCTCAAACTCGATGCGGTCGGCGGTCGGTGCCATCGGCGCCGCGGGAGCGGTGTTCCCCGTCTCCATTTTGTTGGTTGCTTTGTTGCTTGGTTTGGGGTCTGGAGCAATGGTCATGACGAGCTACGGTGCTCGTATAGAGGAAGAATCGAAGAACAGCTCTTATAGTGAAATATTTGGCACAAATGTCCTTATAGTGGGGGTTGAGAAATAGTGCCATCGAAAATGGAGAATGGCGGATATGTGCGTGCGTACGCAATGCCGGTGCCATAGAGTCACAAGAGGCGATGGATATAGGGAAGGTCGATACGTAAAAAAGCACAATATATGGCGTGAACTCTTACTTAAACGGGATCATACAGCGCACAGGCAACAGTCTCAGAAGCTGATCTTGGCGGCCGTCTTCTCGCGCTGGCATATTCTCCCATCAGCGTGGCCCATTGCCTCTGTGAGAAACGTACTTAATCCTTCTTGTTCCAGCCCATGCCCATGTTGACTTCGCCGCGGAGGAACTGGACCATACCGAACCCCCAAGCACCGAAAAGGCCAGCGAACCAGACCTTGTCCGAGGTGCGCTTAAAGTACGTGGGCTGGTGGCTCGACGTGAAGAGCTTCTGCGACTCCTTGACGGTGTTGGGCTTGTTCACGAGGCTCGAGATCGCGCGGCTCTGGGCCTGGGCTGCAGTGCGGGCGGTCGCGCGGGCAGCAAACATGGTGGTGATGTTGTTGGTCTGTTGTGGGGATTTGAGGCGCTTGAAACCACACGCCGCTCGCTGGAGACCGCCAGCAAGCCGGAAATAGTTTTAATCAAGGTGTTTTATACGGTCTGAGTGCTTATTTTACCACCTAAGTATGTGTTTTATACAATAGCTGTTTGAAACCACAGTTGCAAAGATGTGAAGACTGCGTTTCTTGACGATCTAGATCACGATATCTAAATGTACTAATTCGTTTCTATTGCCAAAAGTGTAGCCATTCGCGCAGCTCGCCCAAGAGCTTATTCAGTGACAGTGTCTTTCCCGTGCTTGGGTTTGGCTGCCGCTGCCTTGCCGCGCTTGGTCTGCTGCTGCAGTTGTTGCTGCTCGGCCTCGACTTCTTCCAGCTCATCAAGCTCCTCGTCTTCCGCTGTCTTGTGGGCCGATGCCGCCGCGAGTCGCGCCGTCCGCGAGCCGTGGCGCATGGCGTCAGTCGGATACTCTTGCGTGAGCTCACTACCCAAGTGTTTCTTCCACGAAAACGTCGACACGACCGACTGGAAAAGCGATTTGGTCCGCATCTTGGCGGTTTCGGTACGGGTCTTGGGGAATGGCGTCGTATCCAAACAGACTACACCCGGCACCGAAAACATGTCGCTAAAGCCCATGCCAAAGACGATCGCCCCGGGTCCCCACTCTTTGACGTACGATTCGAGCTGGCGCGAGATCAGCCGCTTGCTCACAATGTGGGCGCCGTAATAATTTTTGGCATCGATCCACCGGATCGGTGTGCCATTTACAATCACCGGATCCAGCAGTAAAATATCGGGCGAGATCACCCGGCGGCCGTACTTGGCGTGCTGTTCATCGCCCAACTCGTCTTCGGTCTTGAAGCGAATGCCGTGGGCACGCAAGAAATGGCCGATCGTGTCTTCGAGCGAGTCGGCGTTGTACTGCGCGGCACCAATGAACGGATCGCTGCGGTGGATACTGTCGTAACCAGTTGCTTTGCGGAGCTCGTACTGGTCGCGCTTGTTCAAGTGGGTCGCTGGCGTATTCAGTGCACGCTATAGACAAAGGATTAATCAGTCATTAGACTTGCCTAAAAGAGAAGCATCAGTATAGTTGTTGTACCTTGACGCCCTGTGGACTGAGACCCCGCTCGCGCAAGATGATCCGCATGAGCGAGACCGGCGGGTAGTTATGGATCGACGACAGTTCAATCAGCGACTTGCCCGAATTAAATTCGGCCGAGATCTTGCGTGCGTTGCGTTTGACGCGGTGGGTATTGACCAGCAGTGACATGCGCTGCAATTGTTTGCGCAGATTAATGGTCATGTTGGTTGTGATCGGCAGCATCTGCAAAAGCTCATCGATGCGGTGAACTTGACTGAGCTTCAAGCGACGGAAGGTCTCTTGCTGCAAAATCAGACCGGCCGCCTGGGTCTCGAGCACTTGCGGGATCGGCTTGCTCGGCCAATCCAAGTGAGTTGCCCGCAAGTCGCCAAACTTTTGCTTGGCGTCCGAGATCACGCTTGGCGTTATGGCCTCGGCGGCCGGACCGTTCTTGTACACACTAAACTGCATGGACGAAAACACCGACGACATCGCAAAGCACGGATCCAAGCCGACAGCACGCACACCTTCCATGACGGTCAACGCACGGTCTTTGCGACCAGACTCGAGCGACGTCAGTGATGAGATCTCGGGCTCGACGCCCGACAACCGCATCTCCATCAGCAAATCAAAGAACGCATCGGACCGCCACACGAGCGTCGCTTGGTTGAGCCAGTGCATGTAGGAATGCACCGAGACCGAGCGGTGGAGACGCAGTTCTTTGAGCACCTTAATCGCACCTTCCAAGTACTCTTTGCGGTGGCAAATCTCAAGAAGACGGTTGAGATCTTTCATATTTAGCTTGATGCCGGCCTTGTCCATTAGGCCCCAAAGCTCAATGACTTCGCGTGCGGCCGAGGTCTCGTCGCAGACGTCCATCAACGCACGCAGCGTCGTCTCGTCGACCTTGCGACCTTGCTCGAGCATGTCCCGCACGATCTGGATGCCTTGCGCGGGTTTCTTTGCCTCGCAACACGCAAGCACACCGGGCGTGAGAAAATTCTCGTCGAGAAAAGGGTTGCCGTAAATTCGGTAGAGATCGAACAGCGTCTGGCCCTTGACAAACGATTCGCGGCGGATCTTGGCGACAATTAACGCGACTTCTTCGACGCTCGGCAATTGCTTTTGGAGCGTTTCGATTTCTTTCAGTGTCATCGTGATCTTTTCGGTCTCGGCTTCTTTCAGCGTCTGCTTGATCTGGCGCTTGGTCGGTACCGGAATCGGTGTCGGCACTGGTGCAGAGCCATTGAGTTTTTCCTGTGGCTGTGTATCTCTAATCGGCTTCTTCTCCTTCTCAGCCAGTGCTGTCGTCGCTGCTGGCTCTGCTGCAGTGGCAACAGTACTTTCTTGGCTCTCCTCAATGGCCACCATCGCTGGCGTCGTCTCGCTCAGCTCTTCAGTCGCAGCTTCTGCTAATGCAGAAGAGTCGTTACTTTGCCCTGCCGCCGCCGCACGTAATGCTTCTTCTTCAGTACGCTTCTTCTTGCTGTGAGGGTTAGAGCCCTTTGGATGGTGCTTGGCTTTGGCGTGGCTGGTCACCGACTTTTTGGTCGTGGCCACCGCGACAGGCACTTCGCCATCGGCCTTGATCACTTTGACCACAACCTTCTTCTTGACTGGCGTCTTGCGACGTAGCCGCGCAGCCAGCGCCTTGGCCGCGCCAATCTTGGGTGGCGCAGCGCCATTGGTTGCGACTGTCGACAAAAACTGCTGGTCCCGCGAAAACGATGCGAGCGACGGCTCTGTACGCAGCGCATAGGGACCACCGCGTGCCCAGGGTGTTGCAACGGTATAGAGTGCTGGCGGCTGCGCCAGACGTCTCCGCAGCGACGCGCGGGCCACGAGCACAGCGTGCATGCTTCTTGTCCTCTTGTCCTTTGGCGAGCGAGATTCCGTTGGCTCTTGTGGCCGTGTGGCTGGCACTTCTAGTTGTTAGAAACCGTTAACTGCAATCAGTTTCTAACGGACCGTTTGTGGAGCGACGTCCAAATAATGGGTACACTTATTTTCCAAGAGCTACTCGATCTATCCTTGGTCAGGAAAACGTGATGGAAGTTGCGATGGTGCGGACGCTTCGTTTGGCAGTTTCCAATAGTGAAAGCTGCGTGATGGACAGCACCATTTCGCGTTATTCTGTGCGTCGCCACCGGTCACCACACCTCACAAAATTCATTGACGATGGGACGTGACTCGTTTGCATTCCGTGATCTCGACGAAGAACTCCACGCATTTATTACCGAAGAACGAGATCAATACGCGCCGCACCACTCGCCACCTGACGCCAAGAGCAAGAGCGCCAAGAGCACGCGCAACTTGAATGGACTGTCCGATTCGACAATGCTGAAGATGTACGTCGAGCACCACAAGGCCCAGCGCCGCCGCAAGCTCTGGGGTGGAGTGGTATTTATTGGCGTGGCGCTGCTGGGCGTCGCACCGATGTTGCTGAATTTGGAAGCTGCTGAAAGTGACAGTGCACTGGAGCTCGCACTCTCAGCGCCATACCGATCGATCCGTATCCGAGGCGATAAGGACCCGCAGTACAATCCACTCGCGCACGAGAATGACGACGAGAATCAGTGGATCGGACAAGAACCAGAGGTGGGCGACGTGGATCCACACGACACACGAGCAGTACACGCCGAACCATCGATCGCTCAAGAGATGGATGGTGGAGTGGACGATAATGACGGTGGCGACGCTCCGCTGGACAGTCTAGAGACGGATGGTGCACGTACTCACGGACGGCAGATGCTGACGCGCGTGGCAACCACCAAGCGGCTCCGGGGTATCGCCGACGCCTTTGACGAAGAACAAGACGATGACGCGGAGGATTAACCGAGCACTGTTACGTCGACCTAGTTGGAAGGATTAGAGAAAGTCATGTAATTGAGACAGTTGATTTTCCACTCACAGTACCCACTAGGTTTGCTGGGGCAGAATATCTTTGAGTGCCTGCACCCGCGCGTATCCGTCCGGCAACTCGAAGAGCGACGGGGAAATGTTTTCACGAATGACCGCCTTTTGGAACGTATAGGCTGCGCGGACTGTGAACATCATGGGCAGCTCAAATCGTACAGGAAATCCAGGTGGCAGTTTCTACGCGCACAGCGGAAACTTAGTCAGCAAGAGACTGTGAAAATGCTCGCTCAAAACCAAACAACGTACCATGCGAAAAAACTCGGCCATATTTTGAACCTGGTCGCCGGTCTTGGACAGAAACTCGATCACCGGCAAGAAGTCCTTGGTTTGTATTGGAAAGTCTTCTGCCATGAAGACCTTGGCTTCGAAATTCTTGTGAAAACGCCTGGGTGTCGGCAGTAACGTGAGATTGCGGAAGGTGTTGCGGTACTCGGTTCCGTCAACCGTTGCAAAGGATTGAACAGACTGTGAGGAGGCAGACGCTGGACTTCTGCCACCTTGCTTCGGCCCACGTTTGAAAAGGGAGCTCAGTGGATTCGAGTCTTGCTTTGTGCTCTCATCGTGTTCCGACTTGGACTTGTCCGAGAAATATTCGCTGAACGGCATGACGACCGTCATAGGATTCGGCAAGTGATCTAAGCGCTGAAAACGCTGGCATATTTCCAAGTCACTTGTGCTCGTGGACTGATTCCCATCCTGCACATCCTCGTCGAGGTCATTGGCAGGTGTGGTCGAAGTGGAAGTGGTCGTGGTGGCGACAACACCGGTTGAGTCCAGAGATAATTGGTTGGATGATGGTCCAGTCACAGGTGCGCGAGAGTGTGTGACCTTGTACACAATCTTGATCCCCTTCTTGTCGAGCGTGAACCCTTTCTGCGCATTGACCCACTTAAGCACGAAGCTTCCGGTGCACTCCACGGCGTACGAACCCGTGATCGTCGCATTCTTCACTGCACCGCATCGTACGACCGGTGTTTCGATGTCATCACTGTACGACGTTGCAACGAACGAGTATTCTTTGCTGTTGCACGAGAACGACCACGAGATATCGTCCCCGGCGACGACGTCGAGATGCATTTCCATCGTTTGGCCTTTCGGTAGCCACTGCTCTTGGTCGGTGCCGACACCACCACCTTTGGCAGACGCCTTGGTATTCTCGTCATCGATCACGCTCGTGTCTATCATGCTTTTTCTTGTATGGCTGCGGTTTGATTCTTTCGACGTACCAGTACTCACAGCTAGTTCGTTGACGTACCCCCCAATCACTTCAAACGCTGCTTCTGCTGCACCGATCCCGTCTTGTGCAAACTGTCGATGTTCCCGTTGTGGGTTCACTGGATTTCGAAACGAGAACGTCGCCGACACATTCTTCATCTCGTATTTCGTCCCTGTCCACGGACTTGCGCGCTTCATCACCCCGTTCTTCTGCTTTGTCTTGATCTCATTGACGGCTTTGAGCTTTGTAAACTCGAGATTCGAACTGTCGATTGCCGTGGCCGAGAGTTCTTTCGTGAGCAACATGTGGATCCCGAGGTCGATCTTGGTGAGGCTGGACGTGCCGCTCACTGCGCTCGTGATGTCGTAGTACTGCTTCGTATCATGGTTGAGCATATACGCCTTGCCACCATCCGCACGACCGGTAAATATGTGGGAGAGATTCCCGTGGTTGAGACGAAATCGTTCAAGACCTTTCATTGACGAGTCAACGCGGAGTTGCGAGCCGCGCTTGGTGATCCGGTTGGTCTGCGATGGAAGCATCTTGGACACACCGGGGATCCACGAGTAGGCCTCTACAAAAATTTCGACTTCAAAATCGGGTAGTCGCTCAAGCGCATCGAGAAAATCGTCTTGATACTCTTCCACCTCGCCCCACAATTGCCTCTCGCCTAATATTCATATTCAGATATTAGCAGTTATTCCCTCACGTGGACAGACTTGTAGACGGGAAAACGCACCTTGGAGGAAAAGCTGCGCGAGAAGGAATTCGTCGTCACAGAGCGTTGCGTCGTGGAGACACGACCAGCCATCGCAACTGCGGGAACTCACATTCGCACCGTGTTCCTACACACCCACCCGACAGTGAGTCCAGCGACATTCCAATCAACCTCAGCACAGCTACGTGTGCCTCTGTACCAAAAGTGTTTGCACAATCGCACGCTGCGACGGCTGCACGACGCGCATCGCGAGATGCAATGCCGTGTTGCCGTGGGTGTCTTTCGCTTCCAACAGTGCGCGTAACTTTGCCGTTTCGCGGCCTCTGGAGCGCGTCGACACTGCATTTTGCGGCTGATTACCCTCCGCAGTCACCTCATCCAGCAGCTCACGCACGCGCGCAACGTTTCCCTCCCAAATGGCCGCATGCAGCAGCGGTACGCGAGTCGTCGTGTCCATGTTTCCTCCAGGGTTTAAGGGATTTTCGAAATGAGAATGAATCGTTTATCTGATCGACCACCTGATTGCTCCGAGATTAGGGATTATTAGGAACAATCAAATCATCCACTCACCCCATTTACGATCAATTCCAGCCAAACTCTAATTTCATTTGAACATGCCTATCTTGTTGCTATCGCTTGGTGCTTCGGTCTTGACTCATGTCGTCGACCATCAACACCTTCCCTGGCTTCTCAGCCATCACAGATGGGCCTCTCGCGGCGCATCCTGCGGTGGTCACGCGTAGACTGCAGCATCCGTACAGAGTCGACTTTCTTTGCTTTGAACTCGTGGCAGAGGCTCCACGCACATTCGCGCGAGGACCCACTACAGTTCGTGGTACCCCAGCCGATGTACCAGCAGAAGCACATCATTGTTAACCCAACGTCCGCATATTCTTTTCGACTTCGAAGAAACGCCTCGTTAGCCATGTCGGTTCGCGACGGGCGAGAATTCCGCCTGTGACTCGGAGCGTCCTTCGAGGATATCATTGGTGGAACTCGTCGGCTCTGCTAGAGCTGCCAGACTAATCCACGCAGGCGGCGCATGCCACATGAGATGGATGGATGAATGAATCACTTTTTACGCGTTGGCCTTGAATAGAAGACTAGAGAGTTGCGCTCTAACTGGTCTACTCGTAACCTTCGCAGGCTCTCTACTGTCGACACAGATTACCTTGGGGATGCACTTGGCCGAGAATCGTCCGAGTGAATGCTCTCCATGTCGTTCGGTTTTGCACGATAATTCGTAGCCACACGAGATTTTGAGCCGTTATGAGTCAATGGTTGTCGTGGGCTTGCGCGAAATCTATGTCGAGGACACGTGGAAGTGTGGTGCAAGGGCGACCGTGCTAGGTGCCTTTTTTGCTGGGCGAAAGTACTGGTCCGTGTAGACGTTCGCAGGGATATCATGTGGGCATCGGAGTATGTGACCGAAGAGCGGTTAGCGGTTCGCCTTGATGAGCTAAGAGATGGGCTGTACTTTGCAGCGCCGATAGAGAGCCTTGGATGAGATCTGGCGCGGGTAGCGAATGCCGAGAACGTTTCGAAGTTACCTTCGTTGGAAGCTGTCACGCGCTCAATATCTACCGCGTCGAGATCTTGCATATGCCGCACCGTAGAAACAAGATGTAGTCAGCGATTAGGTTCAGTCAAGGGCTCTGATGTTGCACGTAATACATTTGCTTTGGCTTTCTACTTGTGAATACGCTGTTTGTACAGTGAAGCGCATGATCAACCGCCTCCACACGTGCGTTGGGTTCGTAGTCGAGAACCACATAGGGCTCGTAAACAAGTTGACCAGCGAGATCTTCAGGAGAGATGCACACGAGGTGGATTGATGCGCATGGAGAAGCAAGCGAGACGATTGGATCCTCGCACGTATGAAACGCGCTGTGATTCCCTAGCTATGGATGCTGACCCCACATAACCACTTAGACAGATAAGCTATAGCTGAGCTGTTCATCTGTCAGTTTACATACACCAATGCTATTGTGTCATTTTGTGATACATCGCCTCACTTCCGTAACATTTTAATGTTGGGTATGTTATTATACATTGCATTCATCTCACAGCAATTCGCTGACAAGGAGAAGCAAGACTTCCTACCATCATGAGTTCTACCAATGGCTTCGCTCCGAGATCTACGTGCACAGCGCGCCTGAGTTTCCTTGCGCTGAGTTTTCCCCGCCCACTGCCCACCTTCTCATTGGCCAAAATACCTTCATGCTCCTCATTAACCCACTCTTTCGGCTGCGTATGTGCATTTGGGTTTTTGGGTGATTGGCGCTTTTTGCGCGCGCTTCCTTCCTCTTGTACAATGGCGGGAAATTGGCTCAGGTTTCCCCTCCCAATATTGGCAAAGGATAGTCGGATCATCGGGTGAATATGAGTGAGACGTTGGCGCTGGAGACGCAGCTGCTACTGCAAGAGGTTACGCAGGCCAAACAGTTCGAGGTAGCAACCGTGGCCGTTGCCCTTGACGCCAACGATGGCGACGTGTTGGCGCCGCCGCCCATGTCCGAATTCGAGGCCGCAAAGCAATCCCTTGTCGATAAACTGCGTAAAAAGAAGGAGCAGAACCGCCAGCAGCAGCAGCAACTGTTTGTCAAGCGGTACGGCTTCGCGGCGCCTACGACGGGAACCGCTGGTAGCCAACAAGAGACGCCTGACGCCAAGGCGCCGGCACCGCCAGCGCGTCTCACGCCAACCAAAGCCAAACGCATGATGCGGTTGCCCGTGACGGCGTCGTCGGCGGCCGGTCCGCGTCAGAAAAAAGATCTGCTGACCAAGCTGCGAACGCAGGCGATTAAACAAGGTAGGCAACTTTGGTGGGTGGACAAGTGGGAGAGCGTGAGACTGATGACTGGACGCCGTATATGTAGGCGCGCAAGAAATGGCCAAGTTGTTTGGCTACAAGTCGTACGAAGACCAGATCAAAGAGCTCAACAAGAAGGAGAAAAAGATCATCATGGAGAGCGCGCTGGCCGAGGCAGAAGCGGCAAAGCACGAAGACAAAGTGGTCGACGTTGCAAAGGACGACGATTCGTCGAGTGATTTTGTGGCCGAAGCGGAGAATGGCCATGATCACGAGGATGAAGAAATGGGACATGCGGCGGAGCAAGACGGTGACGTCGTGATGGACGGCGAGGCGGGCGATGCTCCTCCCGTTCGTTCAGCTTCTGCTACAGACGAATCCATGTTAGCGGTCGATCAGCATGAGTACGAGGAGACTCAAGATGTGGAAACATTGGAAGCGGCTGCTGGCGAGATTGTGGTCGCCAAGGAGAAGAATCCGATCACACAAGAAGGACATACAGAAACGACGACAACATTCTCACGTGCTAGTCGCCGTCGCCGCAACCACATTGCGCTGGATGATGAAGACGATGGAAATGAGGCGGACAGCGAGGAAGACGGCAAGGACGACGAAGAAGACGCTGCTGAAGAACTGCAAGACAAGACGCCGCGAGACAAGGCCGCTGCTTTCCGACAAATGTTGCAGGCAGAGGCCAAGCAAGAACGCAAACGGAAGCGTCTCCGCCAGGGCGACAACTTTGTCGAGTCAGAAGCCGATGAAGACGAAGAGGAAGACGTCCTCAAGATTGGCGGTCTCGGTGACTTTGGTTTCGGCGTTCCACAAGCCACTTCAAAAGAAGCCAAGGATGCTGAGGAAGAGCGGAACGCTCTTAAGATGCGAGAAGATGACCTCGAGGGTATTGTCGATGACCTCTCGGATGAGGAACGCGACCAGGCCCAAGATCTTGATGAGATTTACCGTCGGGAGCTGGAAGCCCAGGATCGCCAGCAGGTGAAAGAAGTGATGCGGAACGTCAAAGAAGGTTTTGGCCGCAACCGCCGCGCATTCTCAAGCTTGGACGGTGGCCTCGGCGCGCGTGGTCGCTTCAACCTCAACCAGCTCGTCGCTGCCGATGGGGACAAGATGGAGGCTGCTCGCCTGGGTCTCCTGGAATCGGATGAAGGCTCGAGTGGCAATGACGACGATGATGAAAACCCCGATGAATCTAAAAAGGCTGGAGAAAATGAAAATGAAGAAGAAGACGAGGAAGCCGAGATGGAGCGGTTGCTACGGGAGCGGTACGTGAACCAGCCAAAGATCTACATCACCTCTTCCGAGTCCGAGAACGAAGAAGAAAACGAAGTGGAAACCCAAGGCGACGAGGCTGTGAAGGAGGAAATCGAATCGGACGAGGAACGCGAACGCCAGCAGATGAAGCTGTTCTCGGAGCGAGCACGCATCAACCGCCGGATGCAGCGTATGAAGGATATGCAGCGGCAAATCGCCGACGAAGTCCAAGAGGAAGGTGCTCAGCAGGCACCAATGCCGAACTTGTTGCTCGAAGAAGATGAAGATTCACAATCGGTAAGTTACATTCGAAGGGTAGTCATGGGGTCTGTAATGCTGACGCTGATTCGTATCTCCTCTTTGTAGCTATTAAAGGTCATGACCAGAACGGATGTGACTCAAAAGCCGACTAACGCTGAAGCGACGTCCGTCGATATGGCGACTGGAGGGAAAGCTGCGTCCCGGACAAAAACCACCATGGGTGCGGGTCGACCAAAGGTGGGTCGTTTCAATGCCTTTGGCGTGGGCTCGGCTGTACATTCGACCTCATCTTTCAGCCGTGTCGCCGACAACTGCAAACTCTTTAGCACGGGCTCGGTACGTGCATCAAACCCAATTTTTGTTCACAAGTTCAGCACACTGACTTCTGTACCTTTTTATAGGGCACGGCCTCTGCAACCAAAGGGTTTGTCTTTACGTCGTTCAGCTCTGACAAGGTGGACCAAGCAGACGAGAATACTGCGCCATCGATGGAAGATTCCGACATGGCGACTGCCCCGTCTTCCTCCAGTGGCTTGGCCAAGAGCAAGAGCTGGGGTGGCACCGCATTGTCGTCTCGACCAACCACAAAGCGTCCGTTTGCCGCTTCGAATGGCGCTGTGTCATCGGCAAATGGCAGCAAGAACAAGAAACCCAAGAGCGATTTCTTCTCCGTGCTTGCCTCGTATCAGTGCGTATCCCAAAACTCATCAAACCAACAGTAGATTCCCCTGTAAACTCTTTTTCAAATTTTACGTTTTGACGACATTCACAAACTGTCATTTTGTTGTTTTCCCGTTTGACTAGATGTCACATTAGCATAATACAGTACATCCCACTCGCAACCCCTTTATGTTGGCTCGGTCCATCTTACTGCAATAGGGGTGCGTTTGGGCTTCAGCCAATCGTATCGTCTCATTCCGTGACGACGCGACAACCAACGTCAGGCTTTGTCCATCTTGGCGCACCGGGTATTCAGTTCGGTCTGGTCGTTTTCTGTTCGCACCAACTGTGTGACGGGAGGCGCCAACACCATCACCATTACGCCAACATTTCGGCTGGTGTTGGTGTTGGTCTCGTTCTTGTTGGCAGAAACAAGGAACCAACAAACGAAGACGAGAAGCTACCAATATTGGAAGCATGGCTGGTTCTCACCGTGGCAGCGGTTCGGGTTCGTCGTCACGCGGCGCCGACGCGGCCGTGGTCTCGCCCAACGCCAACGTCCCGCCGCCACCAGTGGTGGACCCCATCTACGTTGGCGACAAGACGCGCAATTCAACTGGCGACACGTGCGGATACTACCGGCCGCACGACGGCTCGCAGTGCCGACAGCCGCGCTCGTGTTACGACTGTCTTAACACCGACCTCGCGGGCGTCGACGGCGGCTGCG
The DNA here is from genome assembly GCA_023334535.1 of Pythium vanterpoolii. Taxonomy (NCBI): domain Eukaryota; phylum Oomycota; class Peronosporomycetes; order Pythiales; family Pythiaceae; genus Pythium; species Pythium vanterpoolii. Next base: position 24,873 of record JAADVD010000338.1, read on the forward strand.
TATTGTCTCCGGGCGGCGCCTGCCAGGCCATGGGTGCGTACGTAGCGTCGCGCGACTTTCGCGCTAATCACAGCACGACGCCGCTGTCGATGGCGTATTACAACTACTTTCCCAGTATCAACTCGACCTACTGTGAACCGACCGACGCGGCGTGCGACCGGTGCCGGACCATCGCGCTGGTCGACGTAATCTCCAGCAGCGCATCGATGGTTATGCTCGGGCAATGGAACGGATCGAAAGAAATCGCCCAGCGCTTCTGTCTGGGGGCCAATGACTGCGTCTGCCTCGCCGCGTGTCAACCGGAAAAGTGGAAAAACAATGTCCAAGAGGACTGTTCGCCGGCCAACTCCAATAGCACGACGATCACGGACCCGGCACCCGACACGTACCGCTCGATGCTGCCGATTTTCATGGCGCTCCAGTTTGTGCTTATTCTCATGGTGATCCATCGCCAGCGCACGTACGCAAATCGCTTCCGCCGCGGACGCCCGCAAGCCGACGGCCCGTACAACAATCCCCGCGCGATCTCCAGGCCGTCGAATCGTCTGGAGCTCACTGGTTGGCGCGCCATGCAGGAAGAGTTGGTGAACCGCGAGAAAGCCCAGCGTGGACTCGTGAGTCTCATGTCCCCAAGGGACAACAATACTATCCTCCAACAGGCCCAGCAGCCGCAGCCGCAGGCCGAACCTCACCCAACCAGTACCCTCGGGCAGCAGTACGTCATTTACGAACCCGAAGACGACGACATTCCCGAGCTGCCGGCTGGCACGCCGGTCACGCCGACCGCCACGCGGCGGAGGGGAAGTACCGACGCCAGTGTCGCCATGCTGGAGGACGGCCGGGCCTCCGAGTCGGCGATTCCACGGCGGCCCAATGCTGCTGGGATTGATGAAGAGCAGGAGACACGGGCAACCATAGTCTAGCCTAGTGGAGCAACACGTATTTATCCTCAGTCAAAACAAGAGGTTGAAACATATTTATGCGGTCCAAGGAAAGATGTGTATGCCGACAAAACAATAGGAATTGTGTGGAAGACCAATGGATACTCTACACAGCGAGCAGCACAATGACAATGACCAGTGTCGCTGCAGTCGTCTTGGCCGTGAACGAGTACTCGGCGTGCGAAAGCGGATTCTCTGTGGGTTTTGGCACGGCCGTACCGTTGGGCATGGGGATACTCGCGTTGCGGCCGGTGGTCTGGTTCATGCCGCCTTGACCGTAAGTACCGCCAGCCGTGCGGTTGTAGCCAATGTCCGTGAGGTTGCCCGTGCTGTTGTATCCATTTTGAAGAGCTTCCCACGCTTCGCAGGCTGAGCACGGAGTCAATGACGTTGCTTGTCCACGTGACCAGAGAAGCGTACAGAAAGCAAGCAGTAGCGTCCAGAAGAACGGGGTCGAAGAGCGCATGGTGGGCCAACGGGTTACTTCGTAGAGCCTGTCAAACGGAGAAGGCAAGATTCACAGTGAAGGTTTGCGGGGCATCGCATGAGAGAGAGGACTTGCGGCCGTTGCCCAGAGAGGGGTAATATATCGCCGCGTCCCAAGGCGAGCTTCGCATCAACTGTCGCATTGGCGGACCGCAATTCGCCGGCAAGAGTACAGCGAGGCCGCCTCAGACAAGGCACTGCTTTATGATAGTACCCATGGGGGCTTCTTGGATAGGATGTCTTTCTTCAGGAGTCCTCATTCGCCATGCACATCATGATGTGATTCCGGTGCATTAGAAGTGGTTGTAACTGTCGCTTTGATTTGCTGGAACCTTTCAACGCTCCAAACTTCAAGATCCAATTTCAACCAATCACTGACGTCATCTACCATAAATGACCAATCGTTGTGGCTGATGGACATGACAACACTGACAGTGCCTGACACTGGGATGGACTGAGCCAAATTTTCATGACTGATCAGTCTGGAATGGTCCGCGTGGGGGTGGACCGCATTGCGGCACACGGCATGCCTGCAGCGTCGACGCTAACAAGAAGTAGCGCTGCCGCTGACTGGATGCGCGACTCTTGTGGGTACTATACGCTCCGAGCGGGCGAGCGCTGTCGCCAGCCGCGGTTTTGCTTCGACTGCCTCAATCTCCCCGTCGCGGCCGAGCCAAAGGTGTGTGCAATCCGACTGGCGAGACTTAGCCAACAATACGAGTAGCAAAGGATTGACGGAATATGGTGGTGGTGCGATGGTACGCTAGGGCTGCGTTGTGTCTCCATACGGTGCCTGCGAGTCCATGGAAGCGTACTCGTTCAGCATAAACTTTCGCCACAACGACTCGTCGGTTGACGACGGCGAGGTTGGTACCCCCGTGGGCAGTCGGTGGCACACGTTTTCGTCGGTCAACTCCACATACTGCGAAACGCAGGACCCAGCGTGTGTGCGCTGTCGAGAGATCGCTGTGAATGCCTCGCGCGCAAACAGCGACATGGCGTCGACTAGCAAATTCTGCGTTGGAGCCGATGGATGCGTGTGTATTGTTGGCTGTGAGGCACCTACGTGGCAAAACCACGTCCAACCAGATTGCCGGACCGCCAATGCATCACCGACTGCAACAGCAGCATCGACGCCCCCGGCAGTAACAAACGTCTCGGGGCCACAGGCACCCGACAACGGTGCTTACCAACTTTTCTGGTATCTGGCGATCGCACAGTTGCCGCTCTTTGTCATGGTTCTAACCATACGTGCACGATGGCTTCGTACGTACCTTCTCCTACGCGCCATCGTTAGCCAAACCCAATTTTTAGCCTGTGTGTTCTCGCTGCACAGGCTTTCGACGGCGAAAACGTCCGTCGCCGACGCACCAATTGGAGCTTTCTGGCTGGCGCGCTATGAACGAACAGCTCGTTGCGCGTGACCAGCATCGATCTCCCTACGGCGAGTCGATCTTGCATTCGGCGCTTCCACCGCTGGTACCGTCGGCGGTCGATGAGGTCGCGCGGCCACCACTGATGACGCGAACAGAGCGCACCGTGTGGGGTGCTAGCAGCAGCTCGACCAGCGCCGCACGTCATAATGCGGCCGACGATGTGGTGACGTAAATGTGATGTAGACTACATGTAGTAGAGCTAGGCGTTTGGTTGGCTGTAAATAGGATGTCGAGTAGAAAAGCTTCCCATGAGTCATGACCAAGCGACGGTTGGATAGTGTTGTGGATTGGATTGATTAGCGTGTTCACATGTCGCAGAATTAATCATTGCCTATAGTACCTCTCAAATTTTATCATTTTGGTCGAACAGGAGAAGGCTCTAAAAATCCAGACAAACTACTGTTCTCTCCAGAAACCTACCCAAAAATACAGAAATTGCCTCGTCCCACGTGGCTTACATCAACTAGTGCCTTGGCTCTAGAACTCTCTACCCTGTGCGCACGGAAAACAGCCAAAGGGGCGGTTTTGATAGTCACTAAAATGCGGGGAGGGCTGAATTGGTTGCTGTAGAAAGCTGTAGAAAGTGGTAATTTTGCTGGATTTTCTGGATTTTGGGATTTCTCTCGTCGAGCCGACCAGTTTGACGCAACAAAGCGTAATCAACCGGCTGGACCTGTGAAGGTTCATAGTGAACCGTCTGACCCACCAATCATGACCCAGTCAAATCGACCAACTATCGATGATCAGAGGCTTAGTTAGACTCCCTCTCTCTTTTTTCTCCGACTCGTGACTTAGAGAATCGCTCGCTTGCTGTGGGGAGCTTGGCGCTCAGCCAGTCGCATACTGTGGCAGCTGCCGCCGCGAAGCACGCAGCACGCGTCGGCAAGATCGCACGCACCAGTGGCTGCGGCATTCTACTATCCTCTCTTTCCCCGGTTCAGTATCCGATTTAGACTTTTGTGGTGTAACCGGTCTAAAGTCGCCGTCCGAACCGTTCCTTCGCGTCTAAACTTCCAAGAATGGACCATTTACGGAACCGGCCAAGTGCATCCCTCGATGAACAGTTAGTCCTCGGCGTCAACGCTGGAGAGGTCCGCGCTCTCGCGGCATCTTCGTCCTCCAGATTCACGGCCGCGTCCATGGCCGGCTCCGCTGGGTCCTCGGCTTCCAGTATGGCGAGCACTGTCGGCGCCGTCAAAACGTCTTGCAAGACCCGCGTATTTGCAAACGGCTGTGAGGAGAAGCGATCGTGTCGCGACTGTCTGAACGCCGCAATGGACGATGGTCTCGAGTGTTATTTAGACGCGCTGTCGGGGACATGCAGTGCTATCAGCGAGGCCCCGGCCGCGGCGCTCAGTGCGACCAGTGCCATGACCCAGAACGCGTCCGAGCGACTACAGCTGCTCGCGATCAACTATAGCGTATATGCGTCGACGACGCAGCGGTACTGTAGCATCAACGACGGCGCCTGTACGCTGTGCGAGACCGTCGCCGACTTGCGCGGCTATGCGCCATCGACCAATCAGCTCAAGCGAATGTCGAGCGACCGCAACATCTGCTACGGCTCGAACAACTGCATCTGCGTCGCCAAGTGCGAAGCCCAGACATGGATGACCAATGCCGGTCAGCGCTGCTCGTCGGCGTCGTCGCTGCCGGCGTACAATACGCCAAGCCCTGGCTCGGACAACACCAAGTCCAAGATGCTGATCTTCATTGGGCTCTTTGCACTGCTCCAATGCATCACGGTCGCAGTGTTAGTTATCCGGAAACAACGGCAGATCAATCGCCGCCGCGAAGCCAACGGTCCGTACAACTCGGCCGGCTTCTTGTCAAACGAAAATCGTCTCCAGTTGCCGGGTTGGATGGCGTGGCAGCGCGAGATGCGCGACCAGGAAAAAGAGGAAGCGCCGTACGTGAACCTTCACAAGCTACGACCGTCTGAGAGCCGGCGCACACTAGCAGCGACAGCCTCTGAAGCGAGCATTTTAACTCTGCCGCTGTCGTCGCCGCCATCTACTCCTGCAGCCGAGCGGCTATCCGTGTAATTTCGGTGTTTTTACCTGCTCGGATTGTGTTTTTTTAATTTATGTCACTGATACGAACCGCATTGCGTTAGGAACCTTCCTACGAATATTGGTTTCTTTCCTTTTCGGGGCGGGGAATTGAAATGGAATTCGCGCGGAACCTGCGGTCACCGGCTCGCGCCGCTTCTGCGCTGGTCACACGAAGCCGTTTCGGGCGTTCGTGAGGCACACTGACGCAGCGGACATGTACCGTCCAGTTCGGTGGCCAGTGGCGCTGTCCGACAGAAGGAAAAGAACGAGGGGCGGACTGAAGGCATTCGGTCTTCCTTAGTACAGTTCAGTGCCGCTCCGGAATCCCACGTTCTGCGGTCGCAGCGCGGTAGTGCTGTCCGAGCGAACCATACACTAAGAACACCGACAAACAGAACGATGAAGCGGTGGATAATGCTGAGTGTGCTGACGACGACAGCAGCGGTGGTAGTGCTCGCCGAGGATAGCAGTTGGTCGACCCATGTTGGAGACGTGACGGTAGACGTTCACATTGACGGGCAACGTGCGCAGGTGCACAACGGCGCATACCAACAGCTGCGTGACGGTGTCTACGTTCGACGCCTGTTGAGTGAAGGGGTCGTTGTCACGCTTACTCAACAAGGCCCTCATGCCGACTCCGACCAATTGAACCGCCGCCGCAAGGTCTGGCAATTGGACGGCTTTCAGTGTGGCGATGTCGCGTCTGCCGCCACAACGGAGGACGATACGGGTATGTGCCGATCGTTTTTCCGCCAAGACGGTCTCGTGCCGAGATGGAGGCGTCTCGACCAGCAGCGCGAGCCGACCCGAGTGTTTGTCCACCCGCACCAGCAACAGCATTGGCATCGTCAACTCCAGCTTGACTCGGGAACTATGCCGACGCCGCCGCAATACACGGACCAACCTGTGTACTACAACTGCGCCTACACGGCAGACAACCAGTGGTGCTGCAGCGAGCACAACGATTTGGCTAGTGGCTCCCGGTGCTGGGACCTGAACTCGTGCTCGGATTGGTATCAACCGTGGAGCGGACAAAACGACATTTGCTGTGGCGGCAATGACAATTGTGTGCTCACTTTCGAGCCTGCCATGGCGGCGACTGATGCACCTTCGCCAGCACCAACGGTAGCGCCGACGCAGCCGCCGATCGTGACAACAGTTCCCCAATTCTCCATTGTGCCGTCGACGCCAGGTCCGACTTCGACGCCACCATCCGTGATCGTGTTCCCCACCTCAAGCCCACCAGCTTCGACGCAGACGCCAGAACCCACCCAGACTACTACGACGCCGGCACCAACATCGTCTCCTGACCCACCAGTGACGACGCCACTTCCTGCGACACCAGCACCGACTGATCCACCTGCGTCGACTCAGTCTACTGCGACGCCAGCAACGACAAAACCGTCGCCAGCCCCGACAGATTCGCCTGTCACGCCAGCCCCGACAGATCCGCCTGTTACGCCAGTCCCGACAGATCCGCCAACAACAACGAGACCTCCTCCGGTGCCAGCTCCGACGGACCCGCCAGCTACGACCAATCCTCCTGTGTCTGATCGACCAGCGACGACTACGCCGCCTGTGACAGCAGCACCAACAGATCCACCTGAATTGACCCCGCCTCCTGTGACACCGGTACCGTCAAGTTCGCCTTCAACAACAAATCCACCAGCAACAACGATGCCTCCTGGATTGGAACCGCCGATGACCAGTCACTCTCCTGTGACACCAGCACCGACTAATCCGCCAACCACAACCGAGCCACCTGTGTCGGAATCACCAGCGACCACGCAGCCTCCGGCTTCACCAGCTCCAACAGCTCTGCCAGCGACCACGAAGCCTCCTGAGACAC
>JAADVD010000339.1:0-31305 GCA_023334535.1 Pythium vanterpoolii
GAGGAGAGGGGAGGAGAGGGGAGAGCACACGCACGCGCAGCGGATGGCGCCAACGATGACAGCAATGAGTTTCGAACGTGGAGATCCACGTGCGATGATGCGGACGACGTGGTCAAACGGGCTGGTGAAACTTCGACCAATGACGTCATGTAAGCTAACGCGTAAAATACCGGAAGGCGCAAGCAACCACTGCAAACAATCCAAACCGGTTGTGTTACCGGTACAATGGAACCTACCCCTCGAACTGGGTGGCGAACGAGGAAGGGACGGGTGGGGTAGGGGAGGATGCGCCTTCTGCTTCTTGATATCCGCTTGCTTGCTCCAGAGCACAGTTCAATTGCGGACCACCACCTCGATCCAGGGGTAGGGGTTTTGGCGCTGAGAAGTTTGCACTCCCCGCTTCAGTGACTCATGTCGCTTGCTTGGAGGCGTCCATTTCTGCAACAACAATAATTCATCGCGGCGGCAGCACGCACCGGATTGCCTGGAAGGAAGGAAAGGAAAGGAAGCGGCGCGCCATCCCTTCTCTCACGTTACATTGATAGGCATCGAAAAGGAGCAGTCTTCTCTCTTTCAATCTCGGCGTCAGTGACTACTGCGTCTTCTTGTCGCTCCGTCCGCCACCTTTGTCGGCCCGCACGGGGATGCCCAGGACCAGCCGCACGTCCGCCCCATCTTCCTCCTCACTTGACCGCCGTAACACGCCTGTGCTGGAAGACCAGTCGTACTTTGCCAGCGCCAGCCCCCCCTTGATGGAACACACCGGCAGCACCGACACGGGCATCAACGTCCCCACGCAGCGCGAGCAGCGCGGCGGCGGCCCGCAGTACTTTCAGCAGCAGCACTCGAGCGGCCACGAAAGCGATCCGCGCTTTATTCGCACGCCGTACGGCCACAACGACTCCAACATGAGCTTCCGACGCGTGCCGTTCACGCCCAACGAATACCCCACGAACGATAGCATTATCGGCGGCACGGTGTCGCACCAGCAGCCCATGCTTACGCCGCGCACGACGACTCACAACAATGTCATTCGCGTGATCAACAAAGACATGACGTCCCAGTTCCGCGGCCGCGCGCAGTCGGTGCCGCAGAGCAAAATCCGCTGGTTTGAAAACAAGAAATCGCAATTGCTCGGCTGCTGTATTGCCATGGCGTTTCTCGGCCTCACTATCGCCATGTACAACTACCGCTGGACCGGACTGATCGCCGGTTCGGTGACCACAATCATCTGCGGCAGTGCGGTGGTTGTGACCTACTTTCGCAAGAAACAATGGCACCAGCATCCAAACCCGATCGTCCACAACCGCGCCATTCTCGGCATTTTTTTCGCAATCTGTCTGCTGCTGAATATCGCTGTCAACTACACCCCCGGCGACGAACGTTCGCGAGAGAACTGCCGCAAGCTCGCTGGCGTGACCGAGTTTTTCTTCTTCACATCTGAAGCATGGGGCCTCATGATGGCATGCGACCTGTTCTTCTCGCTCACCAGTCCGTTCACGAGCTACAAGTACATGATGCGCTTCTACCACTTGGGGTGCTGGACCGGGGGCATTATCATGGCGAGCATTGCGTGGTCGGTCAGCGAAGCCGGCGGCTTTTTTACGGTCGACGGCCAGTCCATCAAGTACAACGGTGACCGTGATCTGCTCGTTGGGTTCTGTCTAGCCTCGTCGCGCGTCTGCTGTGAAGACCCGAAAAAATGCGATACGGGTCTGAGCCAGTGCGAGGACGCGGACTTTCTCAACACGCAGAAGTGGTACGTTTGTTTTCGGTGGCTTCATCGTCTCGAGTACAATGGGACTGATGTGTAACAATTTGTCATCTAGGCCGTGGATCCTCATCTACAGTTTTGTGATCGTTGTGCTGCTCGTCTCAGTCTGCGTGCTGACCCTCGCGTGGCATCGTCTGTATTTGCGCGGCGTGCCAAAGACCTACAACATCCGTCTCCGCGTGCTCAACTATGTCTCCTTGTACGTGGACTAGAGCTTGTAGCTATTGCTCGCTGGAAATTCCTAACCATTTCTGTGCTGTACAGCTTCACTGGCGCCTACGTGTTCTACTGGCTGCTCTTGCTGTTGATGTACATGTGCGCGTACTTCATGTCGACTCGCAGCATGACCAAGAACGGCGTCTCGGAAGGTGGCTCGAACGAAGCAGTGGCGCAGGTGCTGCGCCAAATCGTCGCTTTTCTTATTTCTGCCAAGGGCTACTTGGACTATGTGATCTGGTTCGCAGTCAACAGCATTGAGCAGTACGTTGTGGCGATTTGACGGGGAGGAATGCAACATGAACTGACACTAGATGTTGTGTATCAGTCGGACAGGTGATCGCAGCAACCGCGGCCAGGAATCGGCCGATGTCGATGTGGATTTGAGCCCGCAGGTGAACACGGCCCTGCGTTCGGAAATTCTGTATTACACGACGTCCGGCATCAAAGAGTCGGTGCGAGCTGTGACTGACGAGGTCATTACGATTCCGATTTCGGGTGAAGGCGAAAAGGTGAGAACACATACAGAATCCACACAGTGCTTCCTCACGATGTTTGTCTCACCACCATTTTGTTGCGTTGCAGAACAAATTTGTCAAGTTTTGGTCGTTCTGTCCTGCGGCATTCCGCAACATCCGCCTCACGTACGGCATCAGCGACGCTGAGTATATCAGCATGTTTGGTGCGACCACGAAAGAACAGTTCAGCGAGGGCCGCAGTGGTGCCTTCATGTTCTTCACGGGTGACGAGCGACTGATTGTCAAGACGATGTCACCGGAGGAATGCAACTTTTTGCGCAAGATCGCGCAAAGCTACGAAGGCTACATGACAGGGAACCGCAACACTCTGCTGACGCGGTTTTACGGCTGCCACGCCGTGTCGCTGTACGGCAAAATGTACTACTTCGTGGTCATGGGCAATCTCTTTGCCGACACCCAAGTCGTTCACCACCGCTACGACATCAAGGGTTCGTGGGTGGACCGAAACGCAAAGGTGCCGAAGCCTGGCGACAAGACGACATGCCGGTACTGTAATGCTTCGTACACGTTTGGCAGTACGCGGAACCAGGAGTGCGGTGACGGTCTCAACTTTCACGAGCCGAACATTGTTCTTAAGGACAATGACCTCATGATGAAGATTCGCATTGACGCGCGGCAAGCGCACAAGATTTACGACCAGATTCACAAGGACAGCGACTTTTTGTGCGACCAAGGCATCATGGACTACAGTTTGCTGATGGGTGTGCAGAGCTCGGAGTATTTTGTCGACACGAGTGACTTCATGATGACACGAAACCCATCAACGATGACCAAGCACGGACACGACGAGTCTCTCTTCACTCAGGTTGCGACAAGCGTGTCTGGCCCGTCGCTTTACCACTTCGGTATCATCGACATTCTCCAGCAATGGTACGAGATTACTGATTATGTGGGTGCCCCACAGGATATCAACTCATGCACGCTTGCTCTTCTTTCGTAGGACATTTGAGAAGAAGGGGGAGCGCTTCTACAAGGTCAACTTCAAGCGGAAGGACCCCGACGGTGTTTCTGCAATGCCGCCAAAGCCGTACAAGTTCCGGTTTCAGCAGCGGATGTCGCGGATCTTCGGTCTCGGCAGTCAGACGCGATCGAACGCCCCAGCCTTCCACCTCAGCCACCCGGCTCTGATTGATGTCTTAGACCAGTCCGACTTCATGAGTTCCCAGCGACCTGGCACTGTTACAAGTGCCGAGGACATGCGGCCGCCACAGAACGGGTTTGTGCCTGTGGACCAGTACAACAGTATTAACGAGCAGCACGACTATCGCTTTGCGTGAGCATAGACGCGCTTCGTACAGTACATACGGGATTTATGAAATCGCATTTTTACTCGTAGTCGGAGTTTATTGGCGTGATGTCGATTGGAACCATTGTGACATCGCCTCCGACACAGTTGTGAGGGTTTATTTCTACCAATGAGAAACCGTTTTGACTGCTATTCAGCCAATAGGATCTATCCCCGTCACACTCTCGCCTTCCTCTTCTGTTCACAACGTCGGATCGGATCTACCGTGCCTAAGAGCAACCATGAAGGTGCGTGCGCGTTGCCTTTGCCCGCGGCGCATACGATGACAACGTGGCGGTCTAAACCGAACGTACTATGTGTGCGTGTGTGGGTTAGACCAATGCCCCTCTCGTGAAGGCGATCTTCGTCTTGGACAGCGACGGGAACCGCGTCTGCGCCAAGTACTACGACAAGTCGTACCCGTCGGCCAAGGATCAGCTCGCACTCGAGAAGAAGATTTACCTCAAGACCAAGAACACGAACCCGCGCATGGAAGGTACGTATCGACAGGAGGATGTAGAGAGTCACCGCAGAGTGTGCTCACATTGAGGGATTGATTCTTACCACGGCAGCCGATATCATTTTGATGGAGAACATCGTGAGCGTTTTCCGCTCGGGCTCGGACGTTACGATGTACGTCGTTGGCTCGTCACAGGAGGTGCGTTTGTAGTATTCCCTGTAGTGGTGTACATGTATTGAAGAAGACTAACCATGCGATCATCACGATGCTTCGTACAGAACGAGATTATTCTATTGAGCGTGCTCGATGCAACGTTCGAGGCCGTGAGCGGCCTGCTCAAGTATGTCGCAATCATCTCTTTCTTTGAACTGGATTCCTCGCTCTAACATCTTCTTCCACGTAGGGGTCGCGTGGACCGCCACGTGCTGTTGGACAACATCGAGCTCGTTCTCTTGGCGCTCGACGAAGTCGTTGACGGAGGGTACGTCGCTTTCGCTCCTTCTCCTATGAGCTGTACTCATGCACACGCCGTCTTCACAACAGGATGATTCTGGAAATCGATACACCTTCCATTTCCAACCGCGTGCTGATGCGAGTACGTGGCAGTAATCATTTGCACAGCGTGTGTAGTCACTTATTTCTTCGCCTCATCTCTAGGGTATCGATAACGAAGTCCCTATCAGCGAACTCAGCATCTCGCAGGTAAGATGGCTTCTCTCCTGGGCGGCCGTGATTCGTTACTTCACGCATACTTACATTGTCGATTCATTTCACAGGCATTCGCATCCGCACGCGAGCAGTTTTCGCGCTCGTTCCGCAGCTGAGTACCTCTTCGATTTCATACCACCGTGTTTTGACACCGGTGTGGATCTCTATCGTTTCACCTTGTTAGTAACGAAGAGGTAAAATATCATCCTGTTTTGATAAAACCTGAGCAATTGAGGTCTTCTGCTTGGTGCAGGTTACACCCACCCACCTCTGACCAGAGGAATGACACAGCGCACCTTCACTTGTCGACGCGCAATCACCTATCGACCTGCCTGTGCTTCTGCTGCACTCTCGCATTAGTCTCCACCATGCTCGCTCGTGTGCTCCGCTCCGCTGCACCTGCGCGCCGCCGCGCCGTGTTCCTCGCCACGCAGCGTGGATTCGCCTCGTACCCTCCCCATGAGGTCGTTGGTCTGCCTGGTGCGTAGAGCGTGCGACGCTGCCGCTCGCTGCTTCTCTGTTTCTTATCTTGTGATGTGTGGTTAGCGCTTTCGCCGACCATGGAGCAGGGAAACATCGCTAGCTGGCTTTTGAAGGAAGGTGACAAGGTCTCGGCCGGCGACGTCATCTGCCAAATCGAGACCGACAAGGCTGTTGTCGACTACGAGGCCCAGGACGATATGTACCTCGCCAAGATCCTCGTGCAGGCCGGTGCCGAGGGGATCGTTGTCGGCCAGCCGATCATGGTCATGTGCGAAGAGGAGGACCAGCTCGAAGGTCTCAAGGACTTTAAGGTCGATGAGAGTGCCGTGGCACCGCCGCCGGCACCAAAGTCACCGGAGGAGACCGCGCCAAAGAAAGAGGAGAGCAAGACCGCCCCTCCATCTGAGGCACCCAAGCCTGCGGCACCGAAGCCTGCGGCACCTAAGCCGGCGGCACCTAAACCTGCGGCATCCAAGCCGGCGGCGACGCCTGCGCCAGCGACGAACACGCCGTTTGCGGAGAAGTGGGGCCACGGTATCAAGAAGAGCCCGCTCTCGTTCAGGTACGATCTGTGTCTTATCGTCTCGTGGATGTGGGTGACTAACGCTGTGTGCTTCGGACAGCCTCGTAAAGAAGCAGCAAGTGTACATCGATCTGTACGGCCTCACGGGCACGACACCCATCACCAAGAACTAGACAATCGAGCAATCTGTCTGTCCACAACCCATTTTGTGCATGCAAATCATACTTTTGATATTGAGACTATCGCTTCGATGCGACCCTACTTCAGGTGTTGAGACAGATCGTTCTCTAGTCGCTGGTGGTGGTGATCATCGAGTGTACCTTCTCCAAGTGGTTGAACACGCCAATGGCGTCGACCGTGAGAAAGTCAAAGAGCCCGGGGTGCTTGACGTCCATCGCCTGGTACTCAAGCAAATCGACGACGCCGTTGTTGTCCAAGTCGGCTTCTTCAAACGTGCTCTCTACGATGCGTGTGATCTGCTCATCCGATAGAAAAATGTCGATCTCTGCAGCAGTCACCTCATCAGATGAACAGCTCATATTACCATCCCTTTAGTTCACACACACACCTTTGCACTCGGCAATGCACGAGCGCAGCAAGTCGGTCGTAGTTTGTTTGGTGATGTAGCCATTTCCCTCAGCGTCCAGCAAGTGGAACGACAGCAGCAGCTTCTGCTCGCGGGTCGCTTTCTGACTCAGCACCGAGAGCCCTCGAATGAGGTCGTCAAAGTCCACCTAATGTTACAAATCGTAGACGACGTCAGTCACAACACAAACACTCTCACTGTCTCTGCTGGCATAAACTTGACGCACCGTGCCCTTGCCGGCCATGTCAAAGATCGCGTAGAGGCGGTTCACGTAGAGACTCGAGGTGGACGTGCCGAGGAACCGGTAAAACTCGTCCTTGGGGATCACGATGGCCTCGTTCTCGCTCTGGCCCAGCAGCGACGCCAAGTGCGAGCGGATACCATCAATATCTTGCGGTGTGAAGATCGTCGTGACGTCGACCATGCTCAGCTTGCTCTCGAGCAGCGGGTGCATGGGCGACGGGGCCGCCGGGGCCGGCGGAGGCGGCGTGCGCTGCTGCTGCGGTTCCTGCGTTGGCGCAGGCGGGGGTGAGGCCGCAGCGAGCGACATCGCCGCCGCCTGTTCGGCTCTTCCCTTGGCGGTCGCTCCGTTGGCGCTGTGACGCGGCTTGCCTTGTTTGTTGCCCATGTTGCGTGGAGATGGAATACTGGTAGTCGTGACTTGGCCGGAGGCTCTCCGCTGAGAGAGTCTCTGTGTTTCTCCTTCGTTCCTTCCTGGAACTTCACAATGCTCACAGATTGACTCAGTCCGCACAAGGTTCGCATGTGCACATCTGTGCGAACCTAAACCAGTTGACGCCTTGTTAATTGGCTGAAACAATGAGGGATCTTATCTTAGCAGCCTGCTGATTGGCTTCAAGCTGACAGGTAGAAACACGCAGTTTGGTGGTGGCGGCAGTGGATAGAAGCGGCTTCAACTTGAGTGCTGTCGACATCCTTGCGTGTGCGCCTGTGCATTCTCCCACGTAGTGCTCTCCAATACGTGACAAGACATTCCAGAAGCTACCTTCAAGCGAACAAGCGAACAAGCGAACAAGCGAACAAGCGAACTCAAGCGAACACCATGCCGCTTCACACGACGACCCGCATCGAAGGCGATGGCGTGCCGGAGTTCGCGCTACCCGAGCCAGTCAAGGAGGCGCTCACGCTCATCGAGAGCGAAGCGCCGCTGGTCGCGTCCGAAGGTTTTGCCAAGCTTTCCCACGCAACCTTTAATCATCGTTCGTATATGTTTATACTACACAATTTACGGATCGAATTTTCCAATGCTAATCTGCGTCACTATGTCAGCGATGTGCAAGGAAACCGCTGGGGAGGCCGGCGCGATCCAGGCGATCGCTTCGGCCATGGCGCGCAACCTAGACAACGCGTCTGTGCAAGAGGACGGCTGCCACGCATTGCGGAACGTTGTGTTTCGGTGCGAACCAAATTTCGAGTTTGTACGCGAGCAGGGCGGAATTGAGGCGGTGGTAAACGCCATGAAGAAACATCCGCAGAACGAGGCCGTACAGGCTGAAGGCTGCTGGGCACTTGTCGTGTGCTGCACGAACCACGGTATGTGCATAGAGTGGTGTAAGTGGTCATCTTCCGGTCTGATGGTGTTTATGTGTCTGTAGATGAGAACATTGCGGTGACGAAGCCTTTTGCCCCCGTCATTGAAGCTGCGATCGAGGCACACGCCAACAATACCGACATCACCAGCAAGGGCCGTTTTTTACAGGCACTGCTAGCGTAGATTTATGGACACAAGAAGTGGAAAAGCACACATGTGGCGTTCGACAACGATTTATCCCTAGTTCATTTTAAAAGAGAATATGAAAGCCGAGAGGGGACGTCTGTCAAAAGGTGCTAAACTCTCGCGTCCCAAGTGCCATAACCCGATTCGTTCTTAAGGAGACCGTACTCGGGGTGCTTGTGGCGCTTGTGGATGGACTCGAGTTCGAGCAGACTGAGGAAGCAGGCGCAGAGACCAATGACACAGCCGACGCCAAACGGCGCAATGCATACTCGGAAAGAAAAGAGCACCGACATGGGATCCATGATCTGCAGCGTCGACGAGAGGAAGAGGGCGGCGGCCGACAGCACGTTAAGAGCTGCAATATTATACGACACACACAGTTAGCGTCATTTCCAAATCAAGCAAACGCATATAAAAGAGGATGCACCTGTGACCCACGTCTCCAGACGGTCCAGTCGCCACGAGAACCACCGATGCACAACCTCCACGTGCGCCAAGTAGGCGCTCAAGAGCAAGAGGAACGAGCCGGTGAAGAACGGTACCCAGTAGCTCACGATGAGACTGCCATCGGCGCGACTGACCGAAATAATCCCAAAGTTCTCGTCTGGATCTGCCCGCACGAACAGCACGCCGCGCGCAAGCACATAGAACAGCGCACCACTGACGCCGCACATCGCGCTCCAAAAGTCGATGCGGCTTGGAAAAAAGCCCACAAAGCGGCGCTCAAGCACGGGTTCACAGCCGTGAAAGTATTCGTGGAGCCACAGCTCGAGGTTGTGGCACGAGTTAATCACCTCAAAGTAACTCAGCACATGGGCCGCGAGCAAGCAGAGCGCACCGGCTAGCAGTGGGCCATCCACCAGCAAGTGGACCTGGTCGGGCACGTTGTGGTGTGAGAGGATCTCACCCATGAACCCCATGAGCAGTAGCGTGTAGGCTGCGGAGCCCAGACCGCCGCTCCAGTAGCTGAGTGATCGCGGCTTCCAGTGCTGCGCGTGCCACGCGCGGTGGAGCGTCGTCATCATCTTGCGGTGCGCGCGCGACGACCAGACAATGCGCTTTTGGTCGGCCGTGTAGAAATCCACCAGCGTGGGCGAAAACGCGTCAACGCCATAGTAGACCGAGTTCACATGGTCCACCGCCGGCACGATGAGTTCTTCGGACGCGAGGCGGGCGCGGGAGGAGGACGAGAGCGCTGTGGAATCCGACGAGCTCACGGCGGACGCCGTGGGGGACGCAGGAGGCAGTGCGAGCGTATCATACTCGGCCAGCTTCTTGTTCTTCTGCTGGGCCTTCTTGCCGCCGTCCTTGGGGAGATCGCGATGCTGCAGTAGCGGCGCGGCCGCGCGGTCGCCCTTGCTCCACGTCATGGGCAGGACGAGGAGAATATGCGAATGGAGGGGCGGGAGGAGGCGCTTACCCAGAGGGGCGGACGTTAACAACAGATCGGAGGTGCTGGCGACAGTGGCGGAGCGAGTGGACGCCATTGCTGAGCTGACCAATGATACACTCGGGAAAGTTCAGTTTTGGTTGGCTAGTTTCACACAGTTGAAGTAGAAGAACGAACCCTATCAAAGAGGAGGAGGAGGAGGAGGAGGCGTCACCCCACGTTTCCTACTGACCAGAATTAGCGCATAGCGCACAAACGAACGAATCATACGGTGGAGGGCAGCTGCTGCTCTAGATGTTAGAAACAAGAGGGGCAAGGGGAGGGGACGGGGACGCTAACGCTAAAGCTAACAGTGCGGTCAACAAGGCCTTAGCTACTCCATTCGGCTGCCTAGTGACCAGGTCAGGTTGGCTCGGCAGCAGAGCTAATCCTCTCCACGCCAGACAGCATTCACACGTATGTGACTACACCACCATGCGAAAATCCACTCCATCTCCTCCACCTCGAAACGAAACGAAACGAAGCGATCTTTCGGGGGACAGGGGACGCTGGAAACACGGCAATTTCGTCGAACTGACCATCACTCTTTGAGTTGACCATCACTCTTTCTGATTCACGTGAACCTGTGAAACCCGATACTCTCCCATTTTTATTTCGCGATGGCGTCGGCATCCAGAGACCATAACGCGGACGTGTATGCTCCGGGGCGTTGGCGGCAGACGACAGCGGCGACCGCATTCGGCCATGACAGCCGCTCACACGTCCCAGACGAAAGACTCTTCCAATGGGGCGGAGCGTTCTCTTTCGGACAGGTGAGACGTGGCGTGGGTCGAAAGAAAACCAATTCGCACTGACATCACTTGCCGCAGAATTCCTATGGCGAGCTGGGCCACGGCGACGTGAACGACCGCGCGGCACCTACGCGCATGGAGGCGACGCAGTTTGAAGCAGTCGAGATTGTGGATGTGGCGTGTGGGAACGAGCAGACGACGCTGCTCACTGGTAGGTAGCTCTCCGACTAAGTTGGTTGGTCGGTGTCAGTACTGATTGCTTGGTGTCGTCGTCATTAACTGCAGCTGACGGTGAGATCTTCGCGTGTGGCTACAACGACAGTGGCCAGTGCGGCGTATTCTCAGGCGAGCGTGTGTTGCGACCCACTTGTGTGACGGCGCTAAGCGACAAGAAGATCGCGCGCGTCTTCTCGGGCAACGGCAGCGAACACGTCGCCGTCCTCACAGGTACGCGATACTAACCTGTTGACTTGAGGTGACATATTCGTGTCTCACTACTATTGCCTTCTATTAGAATCCGGCGCGCTCTATACGTTCGGCTTCAATAGCCGCGGTCAGCTCGGACACGGCACAACGACAACGAGCGTGGCTGCGCCGACGCTGGTACGGGATCTCGTGGGCAAGCGCGTCGTGGACGTCGCCTGCAGCTACTTCCACACCGCCATCGTCACAGCCGAGGGCGACCTATTTACGTGCGGTCGCAATGACTTTGGGCAGCTCGGCACAGGCGATGGCGTCGACCGCAGTGTGCCGTCACTTGTCCCGTCGCTGCGTGGTCTGCTCGTGAGCGCCGTGTCGTGTGGCCAACACCACACAGTGATCTCTGTGGCGGCCGGCGGGCTCTACGCATGTGGCAAGAACGACCACGGGCAGTTGGGTCTTGGTGATCAGACAGACCCCGTGCGCGAACCGACGAGTGTCGTAGGCGAGCTGGCGACGGCATCCGTCACGAGTATTGCGTGCGGGTACTACCACACTGTGGCCGTCACAGAAACCGGAGCGGTGTACTCGTTCGGACGGAACGAGTACGGACAGCTCGGCCTCGGTCACAAGCGACACGTCGCCACACCCACTGTGCGTGCAATCTACGTGTATTTTATGTAGTAGTAGCTCACGCGCACGCTGCTCTTTATGCCACAGGTCAATATCGCTCTCGCGCGCGTGCGCATTGTGGGCGTCGCGTGCGGCTGCTACCACAGTCTCGTGCTCTCGGACGAGGGCAAAGTTTACCCGTTTGGTCGGAACAACCATGGCCAATTGGGTCTTGAGACATCGGTGGATTGTCTGACGCCGCAGATCGTTCCGACACTCCGCAGTGTTTTCGTGAACAAGGTATGTGCGCGGAGCTCCACACAGTGTGTATATCACAATGGGACTGACTCTAACTGGGAGGATCGCGATTCGTACTACAGGTGGCTGCAGGGTTCTACCACTCGGTGTGCCTGGCTGCTCCGTCCGAGTCGGCTCGGTCGGTCTCTGCACAGCGAAGCTCGCTGAGCTCGGACCTGCGACGGATGTTGAACAACCCCACGCGAAGCGACGTGACGTTTGTCGTGGAGGGCGTGCCGCTGTACGCACACAGTTGCATTCTCATGGCGCGATGCGAGCCACTCGACAAGATGCTGGATGGACGCACGAAAGACAGTTCTCTGCCGCAAATCAAAGTGCCCGACTGCTCGGTACGCTCATCTTACGGGATGCGTGACTAGCTATGGCTGTTCTAATGCTCATCGCCTAGCAGCACGAAGCGTTTTTATCGTTGCTCGAGTTCCTCTACACAGACGACGTACCCGCTCTCAACAAGGCCAACGTCGATGTGGATTTCGTGCTCGAGCTCGTCAGCCTTGCGGACCAGTACCTCGTCAGTGCACTCAAAAGGTACGATGATTCTTCCCGGGTAAAAAAAAAGTAACAACTAACAGAGTTTGCTGGGTGTGGATCGTGGTGGTTTCAGGTGCTGTGAAGACACGCTCGAGCGTGTCATGAGTGTTCAGAATGTCTGTTTGCTGTTAGAGGTACGCCATATTTGCCTGTGTGGCCTTTCCGTGAATGAAGCGAGCTCACTCGTGTGGGTGATTTGGACAATTGATAGGCAGCCCACTTGCGCGACAGCTTCCGGCTCAAGCGGCGCTGTCTCTCGTTCATGCTCGATCGCTTTGGCGAAGTCATCACTACCCAAGCGTTCGTGGGACTGCCACCGCAATTACTTCAAGAAGTTTTGCTCACGGCTGCGCGCCACGGCGTGACAATACCCAACCAGAGCAGACCAGCAAACGCGCACGAGGAGGACCATGCCTAGCGCTACGGGTAAGAGCGCGAATGTGGTTAGTCGGACACTGGTCTATCCCACCATGCAGCCTTCGCTAGGGTACGCTCACAGGGAACGGCGCGCCATGGTCTTATTTTCATGTGGACAAACGCAACCCTCTTGATCGCTACCAATGGTGTGGACAGAACAAGCACCTGACGGCACACACATCGAGGTTATTTTTCCCGTCTCTCGTGTCCTTCGACTCCCAGCTTCGGATATGCCATGCCGCCGTTGATATCAAGCGCGGTGTAAAGTAGCAATGCGCGTTTCTTTTCCTCTCACACCCTAGACTTGTAATAGTATTTTGTAGCTGCTCGCCGCCCATATCCACTACGAAATGCTACTCACCGTGCGGCTGTTCCTACACTCTCTTATTCATTCATAGTTGACGAAAAAACAAGACGAGCACCACGGCAAAGACGATGAATCACTCAGTTACAATGCTCTCCAACCACTCCATCAAACAACGTAAGCCTCAGCCTCAAGCCTCAGCCTCCAGCCACACACGCTGCCTAAGAAACCCAACCAAACCTGGGTCCCTTGAATCGTTCCAGGCTATTATATAGGACGGTTCTAGACAGTCCATCAACAGAAGCATACGTTCTGTCTTCCATGATAAAAGCAAAGGTTCCGGACCTTCGATGGTGGGCATGGAGGCGTTGTGAATGACTGCCGCCCGCTAGAAGAGCCTCAAGTACGCTTTGTTGAAGCAACAGCACTCGGACGGTTCTGTACGTATGTGTGGGTCGATTTCCAGCAGCGCATGTCTAATACGGGCGTGATGTGCATCCTGCCGACGGAGTGACCTACTTGGGCCGCGTAAAGTATGCGGATGAGTGGAATAGGACTCCTCCGTTTGCTCCTCATACACCACTCAGAATGAAATCTTAACGTTGAAGTTGGGCCTCGTTCTCACCATTCTTGCTTTCAATATGGCTAATGCCGGTCCATCTCTTTTCACAAAACGGAATGGAAAGGCTTTCGTTGTATGAGCGGGCGATCTTTCGCATGTATCATAGGGGGTTCTAAGCCTGCCCAAAATCCTGCTCATCTTTTGGCGTTTGCTCAGCTCAATTTTGTCGACAGCAAAGAAGGGAAATATGGGCGACGCTGAAGCGGACGACAAGAAGTAACGACCGTGGCTCTAAGCGCTTAGTGACTTATATGGAGAATCGAGATTAATATTTTCTCTCCATTTGCGTCTCTAGTAAGAAGACCCCAGTCGCCGGTAAGCCCACGATGCTGAGCATCGTGGCAATTGGTTGCTTTGTAAGTAGTGTGCTCTCCCTCCCACTACAGTGACCAGTCATAACATTTTCTTCTCGTGTTAGAATGAACGGATTGCAGACTCGCTGACGGGATTGATTGACCTCCATTGACTGAGACAAGTGAGTACTTCATCAGCGTGAATTCCTCGCAACCAATCTACTGTCGCAAGTCGGAGCCTGTGAGTAGTGTGGTACGGCGAGTCATGGTCGAGTCGCGCAGATATGACTCGTCAAAAAAAATGGACTGGCATCTGGGCGGTGCTGTGTCCTCACATCAACGCACATACAGTAGTACATCAGATCACATCGGGAAGCGAAGGAGCTCTATTTCACTAATC
Source organism: Pythium vanterpoolii (assembly GCA_023334535.1). Classification (NCBI taxonomy): domain Eukaryota; phylum Oomycota; class Peronosporomycetes; order Pythiales; family Pythiaceae; genus Pythium; species Pythium vanterpoolii. The sequence goes on from JAADVD010000339.1 coordinate 14,411, forward strand.
CCGTTGCACCGCAAGTTCCTTATAGATCACTCGGATGGCACGCGTGCCATCATGCCCGTATCAGACATGCGCAGCGGGAAGTCAATCCACACATACATAGAACCTTCCCGGTGCTGTCGTTCAACGAAGCGCACGACTCTTCTGGCGCGGGCACGCCTTTCACAAAGCCTCCATGCTCACCATCGATGGTTTGGATATGTAAACACAGTCGAGAAGCCTGGAACGATGTGTGAGACCCGGATTGAATGGATTATGTTTGAACACTACAAACAAAAAAACGTGGAGTGGAAACCAATCCCTCAGTGTGAAGTCTACCTTTGAGGCGTCCTTTAGCTGCGTTCTCGAGTGGAAGTTTGGCGACTCAACTGCATTGCCATTCTCAAACTTGCTCCCAGCCTCTCCAGCCTCTCCCTCCTCCCAAGTCTTCGGCTATGAAGTGTGTCCTCGCTATAATCGCCATCCTCTTGATTGGAGCAAACGCCCAAGCCGACATCACTTCCCCTTCGATGCGAGGTGCTGCCCAGGCGGAAGCTGTCGGCATCTGCCCGGGGGGACGCTGTTTCACGAAACCACCTATGCCCAACGCGGCTGCCGAGGCGGAGCCACGCCACGAGGCTGCCGCCGTCGAAGGCGTTGATGCTCAGCCACGGATTGGCATCTGCCCTGGGGGGCCGTGTTTCACGAAACCACCTATGCCCAACACGGTTGTTGAGGCAGAGCCACGCCACGAGGCTGCCCCCGTTGAAGGCATTGATGCTCAGCCACAGATTGGCATCTGCTCAGGGTGGGCACCCTGCACGAAGCCGCCCATGCCCAACTAAGTACACCCCGTCAGCCAAAGTAGTGCATCAGCGTTGCCAGGAAGGAACTCCAAAGGTCGCCACCGTGGTGATATCTTGGGCTCGATACTGTATCGTGACATTCTAGTCGCATGAGAATGTAATATCGTTTGTACTCTCCTCGGTTTTGAATTTGAAGATCAGGTTTTGTGAGAAGTAAGTTCGCCACTCACTTGTTCAAAGTTGCCGAGAACGGCTACAGTACAGCTTGGGCCGGGACGACGAGTCACAGCACGGCGAAGACGGTACGCGTGCGTCATGGCTGATACTACGTAGTAGTAGGAAGTGACACCGTTGAGCTTTGCGTTGAGGAAGTGAGAGACCGAAGACAGCAACCCTCAACACGCCCAACTCGTCGCATTCTGATTAAGTCTCATGGGTCCGGATTCATCACCACACCCTGTCATCTTCTTCGGCCGGCAGCTATCCAGGAGATATGGTCATGTTCAGGAACCGCGCTCACGAGCCCACACCTTGAATAACCAGACCAGAACGAAATGGACACGTTGCACAAGCGATCCCATAAGCGCTGCTGCTGCTGGAGCTATCCCTGAAATAAAGAAAGTGTGATGTGCTGAGCTGAACACGTGTCTATTCCATTCAGCATCTAAATCGTTTAGCTCATTTCGGAGAGCATGCTCACGGGCGTCTCCAAAAACGTCTTCCACGTGGTCGAGAAACGCGCCATGGTCGCGCCGTCCAGTACACGGTGGTCGCCGCTCCACGAAACGTTCATGAGTCGCATGGGCACGACGCTGCCGTCCTTCGCGAAACGCGGGAGCGTCTGGATCTTACCCACAGCGCCGATCGCGACCTGCGGGGTCATGATCACGGGGCTCATGTACGTGCCGCCAATGTTACCAATGTTGGAGAGCCTATTGGGAGAAAGGGTGTGCGTGCGTGAGTGTGGAAAAAGTTCACAGCACACTATGAATGTGACGTACGAGAAGGTGCCGCCCGTGAGGTCGGCGATTGACAGCTTGCCGATCGACGCGAGCTGCTGCAGACGGTTGAGCTCCGCCGCGATCTCCATGATACTCTTGGACTGTTAGCGTAACACAACAAGAGTCGGTGTGAGCATGACCAGTAGGCGTGTCTATCTAATACAGGTAAGCAAACGCACCTCAACGTTCTTGATGTTGGGGACCAGGAGTCCCGTCGGCGTGTCCATCGCCACTGAAATGTTGTGCGCCGCGAGCATCGTGACGGCTGTTTCGCACGGACTCACGGTTGCGTTCACGCTCGGGTACGACTTGAGCGCGAGCGACGCGGCCTTGATGAGGAACGGCATGTACGACAGCTTGATTCCCCGCTGAAGCGCCAGCGGCTTGAGCTCTTCACGCAGCTTGTGCAGCGCATCCATTTCGATCTCGTCTGCGTAGCCAAAGTGCGGGATCTTAAGAGCGGCGTTCATCGACTTGACCATCATCTTTTGAATGGCTACAGAGAGAGAGGCATGATCATTAATGAGGTTGGCCAAGGGGTTGCTTCTGGCGCAAAGCCCAATACGTACGGGTCAGCGCGACGACTGTGTCTTCCTCCAAGTACGTTGGCGTCGGCATCGCAGTGAAGGATTCTACGCTGGTCACCGACGACACTGCGGCAGCAGACAGCGGCGAAGCGACTGCCCGTGGCGCTTCGGCGAGTGCGCGAATGTATTCGAGCAGGTCCTCCTTGAGGATGCGGCCCTGCGGTCCAGAGCCCACGACATCGTGGAGATTGATGTTGTGCTCGCGCGCGAGGCGGCGCACGGATGGCGACGTGAGGAACTTGTCGCTGGCAGAACCACGCGCGACGGGCATAGGTGCGGCAGACACAGGAATGGGCGTCGCGGTCATCACTGGTGCTGCGACTGGCGTGGGCTTGGGAACGGGGGTGGATTTGGCGACTGGCGTTGGTTTGGCGGCCACTGGCATCGGTCCTTTACGCGACTGCGCTGGTTTGGCGCTCTCCTGAGCCGCGGCGGCCGTGGCGTCGTCGACGTCAATGTCAATGAGCGTGTGGCCGACCTGCGCCATGGCGCCGACGTCATAGTGGATCTTGGTGACCACGCCGTCGTAGCGACTCGTGATCTCAACCGTGGCTTTGTCGCTCTGCACTTCACAGACATTCTGGAACTGCTTAACTGTCTCGCCTTCCTTGACAAACCACTGGAGCACTTCGACTTCGGCAATGCCTTCGCCAATGTCGGCCAGCTTGAAGGGGATCTGGGGGAGAGCCGCGAGTGCACTGCGGTGGAAACGCGCAGCGGTGGCGGAGGCGGCCGGCGAGCGGCGCAGTCGACGCAGCGTCGAGAGCGAGCGGGGCGCGAGCATACTGATCGAGAGAAAGGAAGGAAGGAGCTGTTCGTCGACAGCGGCCGCTGCAGGATAATGTCAAGTGACCTATCTGCTGATCTGGTTGCGCTGGCGACGAGCCTACTCCGAATAGAAGGCGGTCGCGATTCAACATGTTGGCGGGGTAGGGCTATCTGAGGAAGGGGTAGGTAACACTGACTGCAGACGAATGACAGACTTCAACCAGTAGGACTCATGAACGCGTTTAACTGACGGCCTTCGGAATTTTTACATTTGGAATCTACAAAACTGCTCAAGGACAAAAGGGCATTGGCTTCGCGCTGCGGATGCGCAGGCGCTGTCACACAACTCTGGCTGTGCACAATCACAGGGAAGCATGTGGGCTGGCAACAGCTCGCTTGTGCGGCAATTACCGCGGTTGTAGTGTGCGTGGCTGACCAGTGCTATTATTACTGCACGGTTGTCTATATATGGAACTGCAACCGCCACTCACATTGCTGAACTCACAAGCAGCGATGTGTGGACCGTCAGCACAGTTACCCGTATAGTACTGCATACCAACCAAACACTACGCCAGTGCGTCAACCTCCCCGGGGCGCTCAGGACGACGCGATCGAACGTGGCGTTCGATCATGTTGCCCACCCACCGTCATTTCACTCAAAGGTGCGCGTTGAAGCGCAACTCGAAAACGGCGGAGCGGAGACCGTGTGAGCAGATGGGCGAGAGGGTGGCCGTCTTCTGGCCGCCTAATCGTGTGATTTGACGGCAATGGTACCATGGCCGTGTTCTCGGCACCACCCACTTGAGTATTAGACGGCTCATTTGATTAGACGGCTACCTGAGTCCGTCTGAGTAATGTGTCTGAGTCGGTCCCACATACAAATTTCTAGTGAATTGAAGGCAGTTGGCTCCCCAAATTCAAGTGCGTCATCACCAAAAAACCCAAGGTTTTTCAGTTCTCAGCGCTTCAAGCAGCCACTCTGGCAAGGGCAACTCCCCAAATAGAAGCCCCTCTGCAGACGAATGTAGCTCGCACTCCATTCGGCCATTCCGCGACTGCCTTCGTTCGCCGCCGCGCTTCCAGTCTCTTCGGCTCTCTCGTCCGCTTGCTCTCGCGCACGATGCTCCGCCCCTCGTCCTCGTCGGTCCAGGCGCTGCTCAAGCACGCGCGCCGCTCGTCCTCCGCAGCGGCGCCGCTCGAGACCAAGCAGATGAACCTCTTCACGGCCATCAACGACGCCATGCGTGTGGCGCTCGCGACCGATCCGTCGGCCGTGGTGTTTGGCGAAGACGTGGCGTTCGGCGGTGTCTTCCGCTGCTCCGTCGGACTGAAAGAGGAGTTTGGAGAAGAGCGCGTGTTCAACTCGCCGCTCTGCGAGCAGGTACGATGAGAATCACACGCGATTTGTCTTCTGATATAGTTCACTCATCTCGTAATGATGATGCTGTAGGGTATCGCGGGCTTTGCCATCGGCTACGCCGCCACCGGCCGCACGGCAATCGCAGAGATCCAGTTTGCCGACTACATCTTCCCCGCATTCGACCAAATCGTAAACGAGGCCGCCAAGTACCGCTACCGGTCGGGCGGTGAGTTTGATTGCGGCAAGCTCACTTTCCGCGCGCCGTACGGCGCCGTCGGCCACGGCGCGCACTATCACTCGCAGTCGCCCGAGGCGTATTTCGCACACACGCCCGGGCTCAAGGTCGTGATCCCGCGCAACCCGATCAAAGCCAAGGGACTGCTGCTCGCGTCCATTCGCGACCCCAACCCCGTCATCTTTTTCGAGCCCAAGGCACTCTACCGTGCGTCCGTGGCCGATGTTCCCGTGGGCGAGTACACGGAAGAGCTAGGCAAAGCCGACATCGTCACGCGCGGCAGCGACGTGACCGTCGTGGGCTGGGGCGCGCAGATGCGCGTCCTTGAAGAAGCTGTGAGCTATGCCGAGGAGATTGGTATCAGCTGCGAGCTGATCGATCTGCAGACGATTTTCCCGTGGGACGTCGACACCATTGAGCAGTCGGTGCGCAAGACCGGACGCCTGATCGTGAGCCACGAGGCCCCCAAGACCGGCGGCTTTGCCGGTGAGATCGCGTCGACAATTCAGGACCGCTGCTTCCTCAGTCTCGAGGCGCCGATCCAGCGAGTCTGCGGGTACGACACGCCGTTCCCGCTGGTGTTTGAAAAGTACTACGTGCCCGATGCCCTCAAAAACTTTGAAGCCATCAAGAAGGTCGTCAACTACTAATCACACTGTCTTCGTTTTTTCTCGCTTTGCTGGATGGTGTTGTTCTTTGATGACTTTTTACACGGACGGTGACGGCGCGTGGGGCAGACTCTCGCGCGTGCGCTCGGCGCTGAGCGTGGTCTCGCAGTACTGGCAGAACAACTGCGTCTGGCTAAACTCTTCCAAAAAGTCCTCAAAATTGCTCTTGCGCACGATTGTCGCAACTTCTTCTTGCAGGCGCTCGTAAAACGACTGTCCGTCCGCCGGTGCAAACGGCATGGACGTGAGCTCGCTGCAAATGTCCTTGAGGAAGATCTGCGCCTCTTGCAGTGCCAGCGTAATCAGCTTGTCTTCATCGTCAGATAGCTCGTGCCACGGTTTGCTTGTCGAGCGGAGCCGCTGGAATCGTTGCGCCGCGCCGTCGAATAACCGCAATAATTCGTCACCGTGTGGAATTGAGGTCGGGCTAATATGGTGGTCGGCGATCGGAGCGAGGATCATATTGGCGTCAATGTCGAAGAAACACACGTCGGGCCAGTCGTCTGTGGACGGCAGCGGCTGGCAGCCCACGAGAAACGGCACGGGCGAGTGGAGAAAGTCGAGTAGACTGGCGGGCAGCTGCGGGATATAGGTAGACTGCCACTGGAAGGGAGCGAGCAGCAGCAGGAGCGCTGTGCACGTGGCCGAGACCTGAGCGGAATTCGCCCCCATCACGACGACTTGCTTTTCCAGCAGCAGGTGGGCGAGGATCTTGGCAATGTTGGCAGGCAACAAGAGGCGAAGCACGACACCGATCGACCATCGTTCAGCATCACGCATGGGGAACTACACCGCACAGCACAGTGAGAAGAAGCAAACGTACCAGTCCTCTATCGCAACACCCACCTGGTAATTGAGTGAGTATTCGGGGAGGCGCAGCCTTGTCCACTGGCCTGGATCGCCGATGCGCAGTCGCCGCGCGCATTGAAGAATCTATCACACCGCCATTCACATCAGTTCAACCTCTCACACGGTGCGATTGGTCTCGCCTACGTACATCAGCAGATGTAGGAGTTAAGACAGTCGGACTTGAGTCGTACGTTGGTTGTAGTGACACTTCGTGGGTTTTACGGGACTTAAGGCGGTGGAAACGCAGCTTGAGCGGACGCGGCGCACTCTTGACAAGCTCCAGGGCTTCGGCAAACGGAAGCGAGGCGGTGGACACACCATCAATCGCTTCCAGCACGTCGCCCACTTGCACGTGTGCCGCGACGCGCGGGCTCATGACTTCGCTCAGACGAACCACCACGGGTTTCTCGACAACGCAAGCGTTGGCGGATTTGTACGAGGCGATGTCATTGGAGCTGAAGCTTTTCTTGAGTTCACCAAAAGGCTTTGGTGTGCACGCACTAGCATTCAAAGTGTCTGTCGCCGTCCCTGGTACGTGCGTCAACGCTGATAGAGAGGCCGTCGGTGCTTCTTCGCTTAATGATGCGTCACCCGTGCGGTCTATGGGCATTCCCGACGAGACTGAAGACAACGGGCCCATCGTTAAGGAAGTCTGCTTGGTTCCAGACCCGTCCCTTTTATTCGGACGCGCCGTCTCATTGGGCTGGCGACACACAGCAAACTCAACGCCGAGGTCACTCTCCACTGTGAGTGTAATGTCGTACAGATCCGACGGGCGAACAGCGCTGGACGACAGTTGTCTCGCTTGCAAATCGTTCTCGATGATCTGGCGAAGTAGCTATGATAGAAATACAGACACATCATTCAGTAGAGTCACGTGCAAATAACACGACGAGGGTACGGACCGCAAAGTGAAGCTTGTAGAACGGGAATTTGCTTGTAAAGCAGTAGCACAGAGGGGCCAAGTAGCTGGCAGTCGTTTGCGCATGATGCTTACCTCTCACGTCACTTCCTTCAGCACGCTTTGGCCCATGCGAGGACCCATAACTCTCATGCAGCGGTTCTGACAGCCGTAACGCCGAGCCATTCGGACAGCTTGCGCGTTTGGCGCTTTCGCTCGAAGGGCTCGGCGGTGCTGGGTGCGCGCGTCCGTCTTCGGTCTCCATGAGTGGGCTCATGACGGAGACACACAGACCATACAGCACTTCACCCTTGGCGCCAGTAAGGCGGAACGTGTACCCACTGCTCTTGAACGGCTACATAGAGACACGGTTAGTTCATCAGATGGGTGGTCGGTACACTTCAATGTGCCACACGCACGTCGAGCGCATGTCTCTGTAGCTGCTCGGCATCGGTCGTCCAGATCGACACCGGCGTGCCAAGTAGCGTGGACGCCTGGTGAGGTTTGCACTTGACGATAGGCACGCCCAAAGGGAAGCAGAAATCAGCAATCGTGGGGTCTGGAGGACGTCCTTGCCGCTACACAAATGCAAGTGATTAATCATCACCTCTCTCCTCAACATACAAAATTAGTCTCCATCGTACCTGCGCAAATTCGTAGAACACTTTGGGTTTCCAGAAACCGACTAGCCCCGTTGGCGACCGATTCGCTTGGTCGCGCTCGGCCTTGCCCACCGACGTGCCGACGATGAAAAAGTGCTCAAACACGTGTTCTTTCTTGAGCTGCATGGAGAACATAACCGACCGCGCGACGCTCTGGAATTTGGACGCTTGCGACGACCAGAGATCGCGCGACGACGGCTTGGAGTAGAGCATGCGGTAGAGTACGTTCGACGGCGGTAGCGTCAAGTTGCCGTCTCGGCGCCACCCGCTGCGGTAGTGCGCGTCCGTGGGGTTGCCTACGGTAGACGATCGCGCAGACCTCACGGCGCGTTGAGAGGTCGCGCGTGCGATTGCTTTTGTGGGCAGATCATGTTGCTTGGGTCCAACTGTAATCGTCGATTCTACATGATGACTACCGTTCGCGTGAAAACCATTCAGTTGGCGTACAGCGCTCTCTTGTCCGTCATCTGAACCGCCGTCCTCACCATCGTCGCCGTCGTCTTCGTCGAGGTCGTCGTCATCGTCATCAAAGTCAAACGACGAGAGTGTCGGGCTCAGTAAACTGTCGATTTGATCCATGTCGCTGAACGTCGACGAAGACCGCCGCGTCCGCTTCGAGTGCAAAGGCGATGCGCTGCCACGACGGCTCTCTTCGACCAGCGCCATGGTCTCTAGCAGACTGTGCGCGAGCTTGCGGCGCCGCTGCTTCTCCTGCGCATACTTTTCTTTCCACTTTCGCGCTTCATACCGCGCCAACAACAGTGCATCCTGCCATGAGGGTTGCATGAGTCGACGCTGCGCACTATGCTTAATCGAACTAATACAAGCAATAGCGACGGTCGTACCTGCGTCTTGTGGTAGCGCGTCTCCCATGCGCATGGCGCGCGGCCATCGGAGCAGCACGACATGTCCCACCCAATGCTGCTCTGGGTTTCTACAAGTCTGCGAGGCTCTTCATCACGAAAGGGTTACGGCGTAACCCTCCTTCAATGTCCCACTAAGTTCGTTGACGGCCTCACGATAGTGACGTCCCGATTAAGTACGATTTAGCAATACATTTCTCGGTTAGGTACGATATTTGATCTCCGCTTCCCGCGCTTTTTCGTTTGAGAGCTCTTCGTCCTGACAAGCATGAAGTTGCTCAAGCCGCTGCAGCTACGCGCCGACGGCACACGCCCCGACGGTTACGTGATCCACGCGATCGCCGATCAGTGGGCGGAGCTACTGCCTGGTCGCGTGCCGCTGCGGTTCTCTTTTTTTCGATACCTCGGCTTCTATGTGGCGCGCTCGCAGGGCGGCAAGGCTACGGTTGTGCGCAGCCGCCCAGCCATTGTCGCGCTGCGTGTGACCATCCAGAACGAAGACAAGGTGGTGTTCTCGGAACGCGTCACCACACCCTTTCGCAATGGCGTTTACTACGTGCAGATGATCAAGCTGGACCAGCCGGGCGCGCACACGGTCACCGTCTCGGTCGAAGGCGACATTGCGGACCAGACCGAGCCGCTCGTGTTGCGCTCGCAGGTTTTTGAGTTCATGACGCTCGGCGAGTGCGACGAACTCCAGACAGGTCCGTACGCACCGCTGCGCACATTTGTGCTCGGCTGTGAGCGCGATCAGCAGGCTCAGCAGCTGCGCGACGACGCATTTCAGGACGCGTTTATCAAGCTAAAGACCACGGCGCTTCGACGCTGCGACGCAAAAGTGCGTTGTCATCACCTATTTCTAACTAGACGAGAATGGTAACGGCTTGTTGTGTGTGGTTGTAGTGGTGGCTCAAGGCGTATGTAGAGCACACATTGGACCGCGCTGTGCGCCAGCTGCAGCTTCAGCTAATCTCGGTCTCGCGGGGCCGCACAGGTCACAAGCGCAAGCAAGACCAACCAGGTATTTTATCATTCCTCTTCTCAAGTCTGGACGCTCTGATGCTCACTTGATGCTCTATGCTGCGGTAGTCCGTGCAGCCGACAAGCGGGAGCACGACCACCTCTTCGAGCGGCGGCGCCGCGAGTGGAAGCGCGTGCGCAACGGCGAAGTGCGGATGTTCACAATCGAGCCACTGCACGCCGGCGCGACCGTGACTGTGTTTAGTGCCAAAGAGATGTACCACCAGCTGAGCCAGTATGCGCAAGTGTAGGAGATTTCTTCTGGCGTTGCATAACTTAAATAAACTGGTTACGAAATCACTCGGCAGCAAACGGTGACGAGATGGTAAACTCGAGCTTGGGGGCCGGCGGCTTTGTGGCGGGGCGCTCAAAGGCCGCCGCGTAATACTCCCACAGCACGCTCACGTACTGCGACAGCGCGCGCTTGGCGTAAGCCTCCTGTTCAACCGGAAAGTACTCGGCCGGCGCGGTCTTCTTGCGGCCCACCTGGTCGGCGAGCATCTTGAGCGACGCGTCGAGTTTGCTCGCGACCAGCAAATCGACTGAGATGTCGTCGTCGTCCAGGCTCGCGTGAAAGAGCGACACGCGACGATGCACGCGGCTTGCGCTGCCGCTGCTCGCGACGGTCGCGCCATGCGACTCCCACGCAATGAGGTTCGTGAGGCCGTTGGTGACGACCGCGCGGCGCTGCTCTTCTTTCGCTTGGGACGAAGGCGGCTTAAGCATCGACTGGGCAATGTCGCTGAGGTGCGACCAGTAGCCGAGCGACAGCGTGCCGGAGGCGGAGCCCGAGAGCAGCGACGCGTTGTGGCTGCTGGCGTTGGCGTGAAAGAACGGGCTCCGCGACAGCAAGACGTGGTCAGCCGTACACGGCAGATCCAATCGGCTGGATGCAAACACCTTAAAGACGATGATGTAGATGTAGATCTTGCGGATCTGAGGGTGTGCGGTGGGGAAGCGACAAGTGTCAGTCTACGAAGATACTGTAGGGTAAGCCAGGGCAGTAGTAGCATCACCTACCTCTTCGTTCCAATGCAGAAAGAATCGGAAAAAGTTGTCCCGAATCACCAGCTCCGAGATGATCAGCCGACGCCCTCGCGACGGAAGCAGGTCTAGGCAAGAACAGGTTTTAGTCTTAGCCCACTATCCGCGAGACTGCCAAAACGTACCGAGACAACTATAGAGAAACGTCAGCGTCTTGAGCAGGATCTGGACGTGAGACGACGATAATGCTTTGCGCAGTGCACTGCAAAAGTAGACGTCGTCAAATTCAGCGCCGAGGCTTCCACGATGGCTCGGCTTGCTTCCCCGTTTCTTGGACTGTCCTTCCTCGATGACAAGCACGCCACGCTGGTGTCTCGACCCGATAGCAGCGGCTGCGGCTGTCTCCAAGACGCGCTGGAGGTTTGCGAGGGCGTAATTGACGCTCGCCGGGTCCAGGATGTTGGTGCCTTCGAGCACAATCTCGACAAACGTATTGATCAGCCGCGTGTTCTTGGCGACTTCACACAGTGCGTCCATGACGACCGTCACTTCGCGGTTCGTCCAGTACGAGCTCCACACATCGCCACCGTGGCCGTGGACAAACGAGAGACTCGTGCCGACGGTCGCTTGGGGCGTCCCCGTTGCGCGCGGGCGGCGTTGGCTCATGCGTTTGAACATCGCTACGAATGCGCGAACGACACAAAAGTACCCCGGGACACAGTGCCACCGCATGGGTGATGGATCAACGACGCTGCTGCACGCAAACGCCGCGTCGCACCAGTACGAGCGGTCGCACAGGAACGCACCGATGAAATACACGAGCAAGACCTCATCACGGGCGGGCTTTTGGAGACGTTCGGTAAAAAGAGTGAGTCCGAGTTCGAGCTCCTTGCTAAGGGAGACGTCGCGGGCCAAGCATTTTTTCTCAGTCCCGCTAAACACGTGGAGAATCGGCACTTTTTGGATGAACGCGACTTCTTCCGGTGTGATCAGCTCGCCATATTTCATGTCCTGTAGCGTTCACACACATGGACGGAATGGTGAGCTTCAACCACCACAAGAGAGGTGATACCACCGTCATGCCTCACCGCTTCCAGCGCGCGACAAAGTGACGACTCGACTGTGCGTCTGCCAAAGGCGACTGACGTTGCGTGGCAGTCGTGGTTCGCGTGATCACCTGTGGTGTGTTCGCGACGCGTCTGTTTGTACGTGGAAAACACGCGAAGAATGCCTTTCACGCGCTCGTCATTTCGGATCTCGCTATTGCGACGCACGAACTCTACCACACCATTCACTTCTTGTCAGGCACGCGACAACTTTCTGCCAGTAATAAAAAGCGCACCTGAGAGCCCATTCCAGCTGCGCTGCGTCGCGCGCGGACTGCGGCATTGCTCGCGCTCCGTGGTCGTCTTCTGCGCGACCCCTCGTCCACCCGAAGGGTGGAATGTCTGCACCGTGAGCGGCTCGGATTGCGATCGCTCGCGTCGCTCCGGTGCGCTCCACGCTGAGGACGCGCGTGGCGCTGGGTTGTCTTCAACGACGCGCGTCGCCTCCTCCACCGCATCAAACACGGCGTTCGCGCGATACGGGAAGCGCATGCAGACGGTGCTGAAGATGTGCGCCATGAACAGCGCGTTCTCTTCGAGGACGATGCGCGACTGCGTGAGCTTGGCGTTGCACAACGCGAGGCAACGGCCAAGCAGCTCATAGTACCGGTCTTGTACTAAAGCAAAAGCAAAACGTCAGCGACGGTGCGACCGCGACTCACTGCAGACCGACACCCTCCACCGTACGCACCTTGGTCGTCGACTGTTATAGTCTCATTGTCGACCACGTACCCGGGAATGAACTCCACGCGTCGACAGATACAAGAGATGGCGTGGAGATACAACGATCGCGTCCGGTTCCGCACGGGCACGCACTCGCACATGTCGAGCAGATACGCCCACACATCCAGCAGCGCTAGCTGGCCGGCCACGAGCGGCAACGTCTTTGTAAAGTACGTGTCCATCGAAAAGAACGACGCAAGGCCGTTTCCGTTAGCGTTTCCGTTTGAGTTGCCGCTTCCATTTCCATTGACGTTTGCTTTCGCGCGGGCGTGGGTGTGGGCATGGGCGTTCGATCCGGGGTCGCCATTCTCGGCGTAGAGAAAGCACGGCACCTCGAGCAGCGGCCGCACTTCTTTGAGGAGCACGACCTTTTTCTCGAGTTCCCAGGCATTAATCTCGCGCGTCCGGGACGCGTGGGCATAGTGCGACGACCCGTTTGCGTACCCGTTGCGGTTACTGTTGCCGTTTCCATTCGTGTGACGCATGTGGGGCGGCGGTGGCGGCGGCGCGTGGAGCTCCCGGCCGCGCGCGAGCGTCTGCAGCTGGTAGTGCAGCTGCGTCGTGAAGACGAGCTGCATGCGCTCGGGGTGGCCGGCCGACTGATACGCGCTGCGCATGGCGCCTTCTCCCATTGTCCAGCGAGCGACCTGTAACGCCAGTGCGATGCCGAGTCAAAAAAAGATGGAATCGACGGATCCCCTCACACAATAATTAGACTGATCGACAGAAAGAATGATTCACTTCAAGGACTAGCTAAGCCAGGCTAATACTAATTCGAGCAGCTCCCGGTCAGCCCAGCCCGGTACTTGTGCTAAAGCCGCTGCGTTGCGACAGCGGCGGCAACGTTGAAAAGAAGCGCTGAAGCTCGTAGACAATCTCAGCGGCTGTGGGTCGGTCGTCTGGCTCCACTTGCAGGCACTTTTCTGCGAGTTGTAGAATTTGCGGCGGGCAACTGTCCGAGAACGACGGCCGCAACATGCCCGAGGCCACCATCTGGAGAATCGCGTTCTGCTGCATCTCACCGCCTGCTCGCGGGTTCTTCTCGTTCCAGTACGGATAGTCGTCCGTGTCGATCTCCGACAGTACCACGCCAAACGAAAAGATGTCGGCATGCTCATCATAGTCCTTGCCCAGCAACACCTCGGGTGCGATCCAAAAAGAAGTTCCAATGCCCGCCGTCATGTGTGTCTCCTCAATGTTGCGCTCACGTGAGATCCCAAAGTCACTCAGCTTGGCTTCCATCTCGCTGTTGAGCAAGACGTTTTTCGACTTGAGATCACGGTGGATCACCTTGGGACTTAGCGAGTGCAAGTAGGTTAACGCATCCGCAATGTGAAACGCGATTGTCGTCTTGTGGTGGTCCCACGTCAATGGCGTATTCCGAACTTTGAATGCCTGCAAGACGTCTCGTAGATCGCCACGATCCATAAATTCGGTCACGGCACACAGGTTCCGCAGCGAATCCCACGACACGCCCACGAACTCGACAATATGGGCGTGGTGCAGTGTCGCCATCAAGCAGATCTCTCTCAAAAATGCCTCGATCATTTTGATGTCGCCTGCACGGTCGGGTCGGATCTTCTTGATCGCCACGCGACGGCGGTTGTAGACGCCACTGTACACCAGACCAAAGCCGCCTTTGCTGATACAGTTTGCGAGGCGCAAGTCGTTATACGGGATGCGGTTCGTGATGATGATCGGGTCGTTGACCAAGCTAGCGTTGACAGTCGGCTGGCTGTCGTCGAAAGGAACAGTCGATTCAAACAGCGACTCTAACGCCGCTTTGTTGGTCGTGGAATTGCGACGCCACGAATGCCGCTTGTACACGAACACAGCGATAAGCACGACGATCACGACCGAGCCCCCTATGATGATGTAGATGAGGTAGCCTTGGGTCGTCTCCTTCGGCGCTGGGGCGACTGTGTGGAGGAAGTAATCAGAAGATATGTGAGACCCTCAGCTTCTGTCCGTCCATGCTCACGGCGTGAACGTACTTAGCTGGCCACTGGAGAGTGCCTGTGGGACGCACACGCGCGCGCCTTGGAGTTGCCGCCACATGCCAGCGTCGCACGTCGCGTTGGTAGGAGGAGCCGTGAGCTTGAAGACGGTCAAGGCAGACAATGCATCGGCGGTCGTATTGCCGACCGTGAAGTTGGCGATTGGATTTCCACTCAAATCCCTGCACAATAAAACGTGATGAGCGCCAAGTCACCACGACCTCATCGATAACAACAGCACGCACAGTGATTTCAGCTGCTTGAAAGCGAGGAGACGGATTGGTAAATCGGTCATCGCGTTGCCAGAGAGGTTGCTACAGTGGTGGTTGACATCAGACGTGTGTGAGTGAGACGAATCGCCGTGTGGTCGATCGGATGGCACGTCCGTCCAGCGTACGTACAGCGCCGAGAGTTTGCTTCGCGACGGGGAGGCATCAGCCAGGTCGTCGTAGATGCCGTCCAGCGCGTTCATCGAGAGGTCCCTTTTGTAGTGACATGTCAGCGTGAGCTTGTGATTCACAAGAGCACCACTGCGGGTACGTACAGAGACTTGAGTTCCGTAAAGTCGCTAAGAAAAGCGTCTTGGAGCCGAGCAAGGTTGCACTGGCGAAGCGATCTATCGTGAAGGATCCAGAGAACGACAGAGAGCATGATGTGGTGAGGATTGCGTCAAAGTAAGTGAGGAGGCGACCGCTTCGTACAGATTTTCCACCGCCGTGGGCAGGAAACCCGACTTCAGCTGCAGCCGACCAAAGTCCAAGTTGGCAATGTCCCTGTGGCCGTCAAAAAGCAGAGAGTTAGCATCACGATCATTTCCTCAACAAAGCAACTCGCTCAAGGCTACGCACAAGGTCTTGAGTTCATTGTTCAGCGGCACGCGCACGAGCCACGGCGTGGTCACACTCTGGGCCTGCGGACCGGGAAGAAGTTGGATTTTGATCGGTAGCGGCTGCTTGGTCTCTGCGATCAGCGAGCTAAAAAGAACGCGGAGCTGTTAGTGTCCATATAAGAGAATAATAAGACAGGTGTCAATATACAATGAGAGGAGCTTGCTCGGCAGCGTAAAAACCAGAATCGAGCTGATGCCAAGGACAGTCGATGCCGGCAGCGTCGGCGGCGGCGACGCATTGCTCATTTGGGCTGGCGCCGTCACGCGAATGACCCACTCGTCCAGCTGACCGAGCTCGGTGAGGCATGAGCACGAGAGCGTGGTCGTGACGTTGGGGCCAAAGCACGCGCCATTGCTGACAGAAGACTTTGTCATGAGCGCGGGGAGGCCGCCACAGACGAGCGGAGGGGGGCCAAATTGGCCACCTCCACCCGGTGGTGGTGGTGGCGGCGGTGGTGCGTCGGCGGGGCTGCCCATGACAATGAGCATGCCCTCGCCTTCGCCGACGTAGTTCTGAAGATCGTTTATAAGCGGGTGCTCGTACTGAGCGCCGCCTGCGCCAGAGCCACCGCTGCCTGGTGGCGGCGGCCGCGGCGATCCACCACCACCGCCCGGTGGTGGCGGTCCCATGGGTCTATCGCCACCGCCACCGCCCTGTTGCGCAACGGTCGGTGTTGTTATCGTTGCGACCACAAGTGCCACGATCCCGATGGTCGTCGCGACGCTGAAGCTGAAGATGCGCTTGCTGCTTCTCCGTCGCTGGTAACGAGCCATACCGACTAGATCGCCACGCGACTCAATTGCCAAAGGCGAAGGTGAGGAGACAAGTGTCTAGTGGTGAGACGCGTTCATGTCCGTCTGCACGCAACACGCAGTGGGAGGAGATGCCATGCGTTCTGAAACCATGGGTCCATGAACCGGTATGATCATTGAACGCGGTCAGTAATCCATGTGTCCAGTGAACCAGCGAACTCTTTCTTGGTTAGGCGTAGGCGACGGAGGCGACGGCCAAAACGAAGTTTTCGCACCCCAGGCGTGCCACAATGGGGTTGTTTTGTCACCCTCTCTCCCACAGTATTATTGTCTTCATTACTTTTATTTCTACACAGTCGTGTGGGGAGGTCCTCATGTTGACGATGGCTAGACTGAATTTGTTGGAAGTTGTCCACGATCGTCACGCTGCTCACGAAGATGAGCATGGTGGAAACTGCCTATTATAATGTTAAAGTACACTCGCGTTGCTGTTCGAGGGCACGCCCATGAACTGCACGATCTGCTGCAGTTTGTACGCGACCTCGGCCGCTGTCGGACGGTTCGCCGGGTCCACTTGGAGACACAGATCCGCCAGCTCCAGCACCACCTTTGGACACGAATCGGAGAACGACGGACGCATGGCACCCGACGCCACCATCTGCAGAATCATGTTCTCTTGAGCCTTGTTCCCCACATTTGGGTTGGACGCGTTCCAGTACGGATAGTCGTCCGTGTCAATCTCCGACA